>MU225994.1:1721119-1784354 GCA_018584345.1 Thuja plicata
CAGTTATGTTCATGCTTTACTCTCAATTGATCTACTGTCAATGGTCCTATAGGAAACACATATGCAGTATCTAAGTATTGAGTAATATCATTGCCAATACCTGATAAGTGAAGCTTTATCCTACTTTTCCATGAAGCAAATTTGTCCTCGTTCAACTTGTGCACATCTCGTCTATTCATCTTGTGATCTTTACTTAGGTCTTGAAACCTTCCTTCTAAGCACACAAGCTCTGATACCAATTGTTAGTAATAAATGAGAGGGGGGGTGAATCAATGGCCTCACAAGTTTATCCTTTTAAACTTCAATCCACCAATTAATACACCTCAGATTATTAAGTCCCTACAAGATGTATGCCTTTGAAATACTTGAAACAAATGACTATCTATCAGTTTACCTTGTCTATCCTTCTTCTCCTTGATAACTGATAAGCAGTAAAACTTATTTACTGATACTTAGTAAATATGCAAAGTATACCTGTAAATGAATAAATGCATATGTGAAATGTAAAACAATAAAGTAATAAACCATACACATATAACACAAGGATTTTAACATGAAAACCCTATTAAGAGAAAAACCACTGGGACCGGTACCCCAAATTTTTACTTTTCTGAAGTGAGCCCTGTTAAGAGCCAACCCTGTTAAAGGTTACAAACACACTGTTAAGTGCAACCTTGTTAGAGGATTTTTATGCATAGATTGTCACTAAGTATCTGACATCTACACTACCATCCTTGAATCAGTCTCATGACTGTCAATAGGCTTTATGCTAATCTTACTACCATCCTTGAACCAGCCTCCTTCTTAGACTGTCAATAGGATTTAGGTAAGACCGATTCTACTATCACGAGTCAACCTTTTTGGTAATCTATTAGGATATACCTCAAATATAAAAGACTGTTAAGTCCTGCTTTGTTAAGAGACTTAATACTTCAATGGTTAAACTGAAACACATTGACTTGTTTCTAATGCAACTTTGGATTGTAGATATTCAGATCTATTTATGTACAATACCTTTTTGATCAATGTATCAATTCTATTTCTTTGTTTTTCATTCTTTCTGCTCTGTGATGTTGTGCTTCACTGTGTGTTGATGTCTTCAGAATTCTTTAGCTCTCCCTTAGCTTGATTGATCAGGACTGTATGAAGTTTAACCTTCATCAGTTTCTCTTCAGTATCTTCTATCAATTCACTCCCCCGTGTATCTAAGTGCTTACAAAAATGAGTTATTCTCTTCTCTTATATAGACATGATATTCCTTAGTTCTTGGTTCTTGATTCTTGATTCTTGGAATGAAAAATAATCCAGCCAAATTGATTTACGACTTTAACTCTTAATTTATCTCGTAGTTATCTTCTTGCCAAATGTATAAATCAATTGCTTAATTGCTGTTGAATAAAACAAATAAAACAACTAGTTAAGTCTATCCTTAAGCTCTGCCAGCTAGATATTTTGTCATTTTTTGATCTCTCTGTTCTGTCGGTCAATTCTACAGTTCATCACCAGTGACAACTGCCAGTTCTGTCGGTGTAACTTTAGTTAGCTTTGGGATCTCCGTCCATCAGGAATCATTGGATCTTGCTCATCAAGCAACACTATTTTTAGCTCATTAGGCGTCCTATGATTTTGCTTCATCGGGCAACACTATCTTCTGTTCGTCGGGTATCACTGTGACTTTATCTCTGTCTTTACCGATGATGTGCACTTCGCCGGTGTAGTCTGTCACTTGGTGAATACTTGACTTTTATGCATTGCTGAGAGCATAACTTCTATTCTATTGATTCTCTGAAGTCTTTGGCATTATGTATATGACCATACAGATGATATCAAGTTGACATCAATGAAAATACAAACCATTAACTGATTTAATGTATTGCATCATCTTCAACTCAACATTATCAAACATTCAATTAATTACATGTCATCATGGTTTGCATCTTGTTTATATACCAATCAGAATGATTACTGGTTTAAGGTCATTCTCCGAGGAAGAAGCGCATTCCCTAGACATGCCTTTCTAAAAAAGTATAAAGGTTTTTTAATCTAACAGATTGTGCAAGTGCACCAAGGACTCAAGACATAAGGTTAATCAATTAATCCCCAAAATTTGAAGTTTGAACTAAGCTAATCACCCATACAAGCACGAATGTTCACTTTTAAGCCCAAAGTAGATGATGATTTTCTTGTTACATTTTAATGCACCAAATTTGAAAGATTTTTTTCCTTTATTCAATTCTTAACCACCACATCAATTTTAAGCACCAATTTGGAAATGTGAGGTTCAAGATGTTTGCATGCAATGTTAGTTTTAAGCACTAAAACACAAATGAATGAATTTTATGTTTACTTCATTAACTGTTTCCTCACCACAAGCTATCAAAAAAGTAATTAGTACCAAAATCATCTAATTAAGAATTGAAGAATATCCAACAACTCTAGAATTGTTAAGACCATTAAGAGTAATTGTGACCTTGTACTTAACTGTGAAACATTTGATAGAATCAAGATATCTATTGTAAGCTTCGCTTTGATCTTCTACTATGATGGCCAAGATGGCTCTTTGTTGTGTGTGATAGTTAGTGGTCCTTCTTATGGAAGCTCTTAGCGATCTAGCACCTGGGATGCATCTAATTACCATCTTGACCATTAGTCATTGGTTAATCCTGCATAGAAACCAAGAAAAAAATCAGATTTTAATAGAAAAATAGTGAATTTAGATGAGGTAAGCAGCAATTTTGTCGATTGCGGTAATTGTCTATCAATTGCGGTAAAGTCCTGTCAGATGCGGAAAGATGTTGTCAACTGTGGTAAAGCACTTTTAGTTGTAGCAAGATGTTGTTGATTGCAGCACAGATCGGTCAATTTTGGCACAAATCGGTCAATTGCGGTAAACTTTTCTCGATTAGGGTAAATGAGTATCGATTGCAGCACAAATCGGTCAATTGCAACACAGATAAAGAAAATAGAGATCTAAATAATGACATAAAAGAATGTGAAACCCTCAAATCAATTACAACATTAAACTAGTTGATTGCGGCAAATTTTTGTCAATTGCGGTAAAATACCAATGATTGCAAAATTACAAGGATATCACAAATAACATGAAAAAGAAATTTTGCAGCCATATGACCGAGGCCTAAAAGTCTTGTCTGTCATCTGTAAGTGATATTTGGGTTGTTTGATTCACGTGAGGTTCACCAAAATTTTATAGGCTTAATCCTGTTTCCACAATCTCGAGTTAACGAGGGGGTTAGTAGCACCAATTTAAAATGGGGGTTAAGCAATCGAAGATACTAAGAATGAAACTACAAACAATAACATGACAAGTAATAAAGGAGGAATACAAATGATTGCAAACTAACAAAGCTCAAATCTTCTATTCTCTCTCTCTACTCCTTCTGAAACGTTGTTTGTGTGGTGCTTAGTATTGGTGTGGGTAGTGTCTATGACTTGGGAGTGTCGAGAATACGATATCGAATGTGTGATCGCAAGAAGGCTTGATGCTTGAACCAATCTGACAGAGTAATGGCACACATGAGCTTGAAACTGTAGATCCTCCAAATGGTTATGAAGGGTTGATTATATAGAATATGGAAATGATATGAATGGTTGAGATCAATCCCAGAGATAGGAGGATGAATTGTTGAGATCAAAGGGAGCTGGAGAAGCCATAAGTAAACTCCACCTCCTCAATTGGGAGAGAGGAGATAAATTTTGGTTAACTGAACAACTAATTTGGAGTTACCTTTTTGAACTGAAGAGGTAGGAGGAGTAATTCATGCAATCAGAGATCTGATCAAGAGTTCTCTTTTTTGAACTAAAGAAAGGATTGAATTGAATATTTAATTCATTTTTATAATTAAAGTATTCAGCATGTGAGATAATTGAATTCTTTTTGGTTTAGAATTGAATTATTGAATGAAATTAATTTAATTAGAAGAATTAATTAATAAGTTTAAATATTTAAATTTAAACTTTAGGAAATTGAATTTAATTAATTAATGGAGATTAATCAATTAAATAAAATTAATTATTTAATTAATTTTGGGGATTTGATTAGATGATTTGGGGAATGAAATTAGAAGAAAATAGATGATTAATTAATGATTAAAAACCATTAATTAATAGATGAAAATTAGTGTTTGTAATGTAAGGTCACAAGTATGTCCATTTTAGGGTGTCTACAGATAGTTTCATAGCTATTAAACTAGGATATATAACTAATAATATTATAAAATGCATTGGATCTCCATAAGGGTTTTTTTGAAGTTTCAAGGAGGGGGTGATCCTTTATCACCATTTCTCTTCATCATTATGGTTGAGACCTTGGCTAGAGCCTTCAAATGTTATCAAGAATAAGGTTTGTTGGTAGGAATTCAAGTCACTAGTTCGGTATTGGCTATCACTCACAAACAATTTGCTAATGACACCATACTCTCTGGAATAGAAAAGATGAGAGAAGCAATGAATATGAAAAAGATCTTGGAAACTTATGAAGGCCTTAGGTTGAGAGATTAACCAAGATAAGTATGAAATATTCTTCTTCTTTACTGCTTATGAGAAGGTTGTGGAGATTGCTAAAACTCTAAAAGTTAATATTGGACAACTCCCAAGCACTTATTTAGGCCTCCCTTTAGCAAATGGCTTGAGATCGACCAAACTAGATAAGAGGATGATCTTGTGGAAAGGCGGATGGATTTCTTGGGCTATAAGAATCATCATCCTCAAAGTAGTGATCTCGATCATTCCAATTTTTCTAATGTCATTATTATCTTTATATGTAGGTTTCAATCAACAAGTGGTTCAAAAGATGAGAAAGTTTTTCTAGCAAGGGCTTTAAGAAAAAAATAAAAAATAAAAAATTGCTCTGATCTCCTAGGAGAAAATTTGTGATGCAGAGGGATTTGAAAGGTGAAAAACATACACAAGACACTGGTTTCAATTCTCAATCACAATGAGATACATGGAGGTATTCAAGACCATTGACTTCATAACAAGGTGGAGACCCAAATAAGGCAACATGGGCCAAACAAGGAAACAAACCTTCTCAAGGTTAAGAACATGAATCTTATGGTGTTTACAATCTAAAATGACCCCAAACCACTCAAAACTACCATTGGCATAAACCCATTACACCACATAACACCATTTACTTCAATGAGGCTACTAGGCATTGTCACCCTATTCAGTGAATTTTTTTACTATATCTCTCTAATCATTGACCATAGACCCAAATAGAGACAATTTGAAAATACCCTTTTTGAAAGCTCAAAACATATGTCACACAAGACATGGGGTCTTGTTATGCCCTGCATACCCGTCCCTACATTTTGTGGTGAAAAATGTTGGGTCCCCATTTTTTCTTTGTTGTTGCTTTGTTTGTTTGTCCCTTGTTTTGTGTTTATCTCTGGGATCTGGATCCTAGACTATCCTCTTGTTTGTGGTCAAGAATTTTGGACTTTGAGGCTTTGGTGTCATCACTTTTGTCTCCGCTTGAAGAAGTGGATTTTGGGTGCCCCAAGGTCCCGACCTTGGGATCTACTTACCCTTGGAATCCTGAATAGTAATTAATGCACTTCCTTAGGCATTCTAAAAGGCTTTTACCCCTCACTTTTTACATTTAACTTGAGAAAAATTACCCTTTGAGTGATTAACTATGAAGTGCAAAGTGTTCACAAAGCTCGAGTCTTGAACAAAGAATTGTGTAAGTCTTTGTTCTCATGCTTCGATATCTAAATTGAGCAATCAGAAAGGTTGGTAGATCAGTGACTGTGGTTTCACTAGCTTCAATATTTTTTTTGTTTTAGGTAGGCTCCCCCTCGATCGTTGGCTTGTTGTTTCCTTTTTCTTTCTTCCTTCTTGGATTTTTTTTCCTTCTCTTTTTAATTTTTCTTCTTTTTTGCCCTTGTGTTTCCTGAGACCCACTCTGTAAATAGTGTTTGCATGGGCTCTGGGGATTGTCTTTTGTGGTCTTGGTTTCTATCCTACATGCCTCATCCAATCCATGTGTGTAGTGTTCTGCAAGTTCATGTAAATTCTGTACATTTTTGTAAATTCTGTAAATGCATGTATATGGTGCAAATAAGTTTGGGCATCCTTTGTGAGTCCTCTATGAATAAAGGTGTAGGTAGGTTCTAGTTGAGATTATTTGCAAGGTCTATAAGACCATGCATTACCATAATAGGATTTTAGGATCTGTGTCGAGTCAATGTGGCCCAGGTTTCCTTGTCAAAAGGTTGAGTTATACCGAGTTGTAGGAGTCAGGTTGGTCATAGAGCCAAGTCTGGGGGTCAAAATCGTTAGTTTCTAGTTTTATCTCCTCCATCATGCCCGCCTTAATAGTAGTACTAGTTCCCATGAGCCAGTATTCAAATTTGTCCCAGCTAGCTATTAATTTCCTTTAATGATGTTAATTATGAAATTAAATGCCATAACTTTGTGTGGGTGGATGCACATGTGTCTGGCCCTAGAAATAAATGGTCATTTAATTAGTGTCACATCAACAATTTTTTGGTACTTTTATCATTCCAGGATTCAATCCCCATTTGTCTTAGTGGTTATCGACATGCATTTCCTATTGGTTTACTAAGTCACTATCTTCAGACTCCAACCTTCTTGGCCATGTATCATATATCCTATAGCCCACTCACAAAAAGTATGAATATCCCAGAATTCCTTATTGTAAATGATATTTTGTTTCTAAATGTATGCTCCTCCAGGTACTAAAATTGAAAGTTTCCTTTAGCTTATATTTCCATTTACATCAAACTGATGGTCGTCTTGTCTTGCACGTTATAATTGGGAAAAATGGCAACAACAGGATCACCACTAGGAAGTTCAAAACTCCCTAGCACTTCTATAGTTCTGACTAAGAATTTGAAAGTAGGGAAAGCTCTAGAAAAGCTCTTGTTGGCAATGAAATATAGGAAAGATAGAACCATTCAAGGGTCCTAGATTGAAACCACACTCTGGGAAATTTCAGATACTGATTTTGGTACCTAGGCTGAGTTGGGAAGCCTCTGACAAGTAATATACAAGTTTAGGCAGGCCAACAATGTATCATTTGTCAACATTGCTTCTTCTGGGATTATTCAAGAAACTTGCTTCCCCCACTCCATGCAAGCTCTAGAGTTACTATTGCTCATGGCCAAAAACTACAATACAGTTTCTCACATCGTTGTCACATCCTCTAGAGTGCCTATTACCTCCTTGGACCAGGATACCGTTGCAATGGTATGGAGGATTCCTTTCTTCAAAGGAGCCATCACCATGACCCATATGACCTCAGTGGCACAACTTATAGAGATAGGAGATGTGACCTGATGCCTACTTAATGCAAAATGGTTGAAAAGCCCGCATCAAGATTTCAAAAAGATGAAGATGGATATCCCTCACTTTGACTTTAAGGAGTAGACACAAGCTGGGATAATATTTTTATGGAGGATTTTTGGTGAGCCTCACACCCAAGAATTCTCTCCTTGGATGTATTACTTCCTCTACTACATGGCCACCAATAGGTAATGTTTTGATTGGGCCACCATCATCTCCAACCTTGTGGATGTCCAGATAAGGAAGGTAGGGGAAGATAATCATTTTTACATGACATATTTTGTTCTACGGTCTCTAGCCTAGAGGAATATAGGGGTTTACCAAAGTTGATGTCCTTGGCTTGGAAATGAGGCACTCCACCCCATGGGATAATTTTCCCCAGATCCAATGGGATGAATCCTTCCAGAATTTTTGCAAAGTAAACGATGCCTTTGTGTTACATGGAACTAAGACACTCACTAAGGATATAGGTTTAAGACCATTCTCGGAGGCAATGGCCATGGTTAGCCTATGGGGATGTTATTTCATCCAATTTTCTTAGCACACCTACATTCGGGTCACTGAGAACCCATTTTTGTTTCCCAAATATTATGAAGATAAAATTGTTTTGATGGAGTTTTGCAGGAAGGTACTAGAGGTACACACCTTATTGGCCACAAAGAAGATCACCTTGGTGACTTTCCCAATCACTTACAACAAATATATAGGCACCCTCATGGGAGCAAGGTAGAGAATAAGTTAAGTAGCTTAAATTTGACTAAATTTTTACTCCATCGAAAGAATTATGATCTGCATGGTCATTTAGAAAACGCAATTTCCTAGAGATCTCAACACCATGAGCCACACTTAGAGGATTTTTGGGAAGATTTACAAGATGATTTTCATGTCTAGAATAGGTAGTGTGTGATAATTTCAAAGGGCATGATGGAGTGTCTTGGCCTATGGTCATTCCCGCAAAAGTTTTCTAATGTCGAGTCTCTTGAAGACTGTGAGTATAAAGAATCATGAATTGATAAGATGGACCTCCCATTGGTGGATTGGGATACCCCAAATTTTTTTTCTATAGAGGTTGTATCTGGAATTATTGTCGAGCAAAGTCACGCTCATTTTACAAGAGTATGTTTGAAAAGTGTCTGTTTGGACACACCTTTTTTAGGGGAAACTATTTCTAGATCCCATAGAGAAAAAAAATCCCAAGCCCAAGGAAATAAGAAGGTTCACGCATCATCCCAACCCTCAAACCATCTCTCAAAGCTCTGTATGAGAAAATTAGATGAAAAATTAGAGAGGTCATAGAAGCTTGTAGAAAAAGCACAATCTGGTGTTACATTTGACCTCAGAGCCATCTTGATGGGCTCCCGACCTGCGTGAACCACAACACTCTCACTGGTTACCCCCTTTGGTATGCCATGTGATGAGGATATTAGAGAGGAAGAAGAGATAGATCTTCCATAGCAACGCTCCTAAGAAGAAAGAAGTAGAAGGTCACCATGCCTTCTTCGGATAAGGACTTCAGCCCGGAACATGAGAGAATGTGACCAAGGTCTAGGAAATTCCTTCCACTTCCTCCTCTGGAAAAGATGATGCCCCAGAGGATCCTCTAGAGATCTCTCAAAAAAATGTTGATTATTTCTTTTGAGTCAAGGAGCAAGGAAGCCTACACACGGTTGAAGAGGCAAGGACCGAGGAGGCGATCCAAGAATAAGATGCAGATACCTTCTAGAAAGTGGAGGAGATTAAAGAGGTGCAAAAACATGCCCGAGAATAGGAAGAAGAGAAATGACAGAAAGAGGTCAAGAAAAGGGTAGAAGAAGAAAAGAAGATAGAAAATCAAAGGGTTGAAACAATTTCTTTCCACTGGAGAAATCAAACCTTCACGATTAACCATACCCCTAGATGCTACACTCCAACCTCAAATAGGTGATCAAAGCTCATTGCCTCTCTTCGACACATAGCAGGAAGAGGCCACCTTGGGACTTAAATAGGAAGAGGTCCAAGATGAACATATTCCCTATCTGCCACCATCTTCCCCACCTATAGAAAATATCTCAGGAAATTATATAGGGACAAGAGAAGGACATACAGGTGATAATCCCGACGACAATGCTGAAGACATAATAATGGAGGAAATAGAGAAAAGGCCCAAAGAAACCTCTGTAGGGTCAAAAACAATGATGAGCGAGGCACAGGGTCCTCCATAGTGGCTAGTAGAATCCTAGAGGAGAAAATTGCCAACAGAGATGTCAACTCCTCTATTGCTAGCCGAAATGTTGGCCGAAGGCCAAGTGGAAAAGAAGTTGAAGAAGAATTGTACACTTTGTAGATGTCTAAAATCATCCTTATATTAATTTAATTAATATTCCCATAGTATTATAATTAATTAATTATATTTTTATATTCTTCTATCTATTTAATTAAATATGATTCACCTTCTTTAGTATTTACATTTAACCCCTTTAATGTATTAAATCTTATTTATATACATTTCCCTCATTGAACCCTTTTAAATAAATTTTTAATTTATTTATTCCTCCACATGACTTAATTCTACTAAACCATAATTAATCTAAATCTAATTTGGATTAAATTAATTTGAACCGAGATCCTACCCTACCTCACATCACTCTCACTAAATAGACCTACTCACTAATTAACTAAGGTTAACTAGGATAATTTCTTGATTCCTACACATTTTAGTCCTAATTATTTGCTCACACATGTGTGAGAAAATTTCCAAAATTTCACTTTTCCAAATAATCCTAATTTGGTACCTGTTGGTTGTATTTCCTGTTTTTTCTGCTTCGCCTTGTTCCTTGTCTTGCCCTCTACAAAATTTTCAGGTTCTCATGCCTAAACCTTGCTAAAACCCTGAAAAAATCCTAAATACCCGTGTTAAATGATGCATTGAAACCCTAGGTCATGTCTTATGTTTCATCGTTAATTTTTTGTTCACTTAAGACATGTGCCTTTTATGTTATGTCGCCTTGTCGCGTTATCCAAGGTGAATATTCTGAATGCTCTCCCGACTCTGCTTTTCCTTTGTGTCGCATAGTCTCCTATCAAAACAAAATATTCCTTAAGCGTTCTGAGACTTCATGATTTCTTTTAGTCGAGTAGTCGCATGATTTTCATGTCATAAGCTTTATAAAGAATGGGACCCACTACTCAGTCGGGTGATCATGAGAGAGGTCAAATAGTCAAAGCAATGTTATCAGACTTCGTGATCACTTCATGTCGCATGGTCACCAGATCAGGTCAAGGTTCACGGTTAAGGTTTCCTTCAGTCGCGTGGTCTCGAGATAGAATGGACGTTAATAGATAACAGTCCCGATTCTGTGACTAACTGTTTAATGCTGAAAAATTTTACTCAGTCAGGATGTCGCCAGAGCAGGGCGATGACTCAGCTCTTTAGTATGCTTTGAGTGGACAAAGGAATGAATGACATCTGTCATAAAGTAAGTGGTAGTCGGGAGGTCGCCAGAATTGAGAAATGGATTGAGTGACAAGGAGACTAAGGTATTGTTTCCTTCAGTCGTGAAGTCTCCAAAAGATTTAAGGGTATGTCTGATCATTCAGCGATTAAACGACAGCCGTCTGATGAAAGAGTCAGATGACCCAGCGGCAGTCGCGAAGTCTGGAAAGAAAAGTGCCCTAGGGAAAAGGTCCTCCCGACTTGGCGATTAGGGTATGTTACAAAGTCGCTATAAACAGAGAAAAAGCATGTGCTATATGTTGAGGTAAAGTTAAAAGTTCTCCCGACTGCGCGACGAGATGAAAACAATGAGTAATCATGCACTCGCGAGTTGTTTGTGCCAAGCTGAGTTTTGTGTGCGACTTGGCGAGTGCAGTGTCCTGAAGATGAAGCTCACGTAGTCGCAGTGTTTTGAGAAAGACGAGCTATAAGTCTACGACTTGGTGACCGAAGAGAAGTCATGCATCGCGTACTCGCACCTAGTGATCAGATAAAGTTTTTCAGCTCGCGAGCATGCGATCTAGGAGAAACAATGCAGTCGCGCAATCGCAGTATCTTGTGAAAAGTGAGCTATGGCTTTGCGACCCAGCGACAAAGGAATTGTTCAAAGGCTTCGCTCACTCGCTAATATTTCTAGGAAATGAAAAAATAACTCACGGTGATGCGACGAGCTAAAAGATGAAATATGTCGCTCAGTCGCTAGTAAATAATGATGAAAGGAAAGTAGCTCACGATCAGGCGACTAAGGAAAAGTGATGTAAGTCGCTCATTCACACAAAATATGAAAATGGAGTGCTAAGTGATGTGACTAAGCGATAAGGGAGATAACCGTGAAGAGGTAAAAGGTAACGGTTGGTCGCCAAGTCTGGAAATAAAAGGTGAGTTAATGTTAACTCCTCGCGACTTTAGTTTCGCCGTTGTTGCCTGATCGCCAGATGGACTTGGGTCAGCCAAGGTAAAGAAAATACATTGTCGCCAGGTCTGGAAATCAAACCATGGTCAAGGACAATGGCTCGTGACAAAGAGACTTAATACAGTCGCAAGGTCGCTTGATCATGAGATCTAAAAAGCGACAGCAAGTGGTTGACACGACAGGGAAAATCTCTCAGGAACCAATCAGAGGATAGAATTTTGATTACTGTGTACAAAAGGTAGCTAAGATGTATGACAAAGAACAAATCAGAAGATGCCATGTCAGCTATCTTAAACGGTTTATGATTGCGCTAAAGATCTATATTTGAAAATTTGATTTCCTGTCAACTTCGTGCAACTACGGCTAGGTTTTTCAAAGGTTCACGGCATTGAAACTTAATGGCAGAACTGATGTTTCCAAATTATGAGCCATGTACTCTGAATCATATGGCTATAAACAAATGATAGTGCATTCATTCTTGTTTGCCAAGTTTTCAGATTATAGAGCTAAGTTGCTTGTATTCAGTAAGAAGTGACATTTTGAGCAGTTGCAGTGTTTTCAAGGTGATTAGAAATTTCTAAAATTAGCAGAGGATTGTGCTCAGAGCAAACAACTAATATTGGAGAGAAATTCAAGTGTTGTAAAGATGAGTGGAGCTATGAGCGTCGCTTCTACAAGCGGAGGCAGTGGAGAGGAGCAGAAAGGAAAACCTAGCTTCTCAAATGAATTTCTCCAGCTTTTTCCAGGGTCAACGCAAAATAGAAAGGTTGATGCAGGTGTGTTTAAGGATGAGTTCGTGAATATCAGAGATGCTGCAACCCCAGGCACAATAGGCTACTCTCTGTTCACATACTTTTATAAAAATTCTGATAAGCCTATCCCTATTTCAAACCCTTGGACATGTGGTCTGGGTAGGTTATTAGTTCCTGATGTGTTTCTAGATGTTGACCTATTCCTCGACCTGGAAAATCACTATGATGCCCTCACAAAGACCATCAAAAGAGATGATGGCACTGCCTTGCTGATATTAAACAAAAACTCTTTCATGCAAGCCTTTGGCTTATTCAGCACCATGTCTAAGAGAATTGACATGACTAGGCAGGAAAAGAGATACAGTGCAAAGCCTGGTGTTGCAAAGGGCTTGATGCTGAAGCATATGCCAAAAGAATTAAGAGATCATTTGGTTCCTAAGCCTAAACCATATCCTTATTATTTCAAGGACCTATATTTTTATATCAAGTACAATGCTTATGCCCTTTGCAGAGTACTAGGGATAGATGGAGATGCCGAAAGAATAGGTCATGGCATCCTGATGATGGTGTTAGACCTGCAGGAGGTGCATTCAAGCACCATTTATGATTATATTAAGCATATAATCGATGAAATGCATGAGGGTTTTGTGGCCACATAGAAGAAATTGAAAAACCCTAAGGAGAAGGAGCCGAAATTCTTGCATTATTCAGTCTTGATGCACCTTCTCCTGTATTATAATTTTTCCATCATGGATCCCCACAATTTATCCCCTTAAAGATTCTATCAGGCAGACCCAAATCCTATCCAGTTTTGGGTTAGGGTTTGGAACTTTACTTCCAGAGATTGTGATTTCTGTGCATTCCAAAATTGGATTGTATATCCAATTATAAAGAGTCTGGGAATAAGCAAGACCAGAATTCCTTTGAAGGTCATACAACTGCTTAGGCCTTGTGAATATTTAGATAATTGGCCTGGAAATCATAACTGGGGTGACTTCTTCTTGGAAGAAAACTTCACCATATTCAGAGTATATGGGTGCATCCACCCACCCCATATTTTGCCTTATCATGTTCCCATGAGAGTTGCTGCTATGGAATTCATCTGGCAGCTGATGTTAACTGACAATGAACACTTTGCACCACATAAGAAGGGGACTATAACCCCTAGGCAATTCAGAATTGCAAGTTTTACAATTGGTAAAAATGCCATAGATGAAGTAAGTCAATGGTTGGAAAAGTTCAGAATGGGGGCAGCCCCATATAGATACATTGACCCGGAAGGCTTCATGGCAGGGGTCAGGAAGATTTAGACTCCTACTATCCCAAATACCAATGTGCATTGTGAATGTATAGAGGAGGATGCAACCAGAAATAACTTGGATGAAGATGATATCCACATGAAAAGATTGAGAATTCAAGAGTTGCTCAAGCAGCAACTTCAAATAAAGAGGAATGGTCTATCCTTTGGGGGTTTTTACCCTGACCTCATGTATTTTGATAGGATCAAAGCCATGACTGACAACTACTATGTGTTTTTAGATCAATTGGATACAGTCCTAGCTAAGAAAGGTGCTCAGTCTCCTAAGCATTCAAAATCAAAGTATGAGAGTGGAGATGATAGTGACTATGCATGTCCTTACTTGTCTCCTCCACCACAACAAGCCCAAGAGAAAGAAATGGCTGAGATCCCACAGTTGCAGGGAACAGAGCAACATATTATAGATTTGACAGTTGCAACACAGCCTGATGATTTGGAAGAACCTGCTGCAAAGAGGCAAAAGTTAGAATTAGGCCAACCTTCAGCAGAGGGACAGAGCAAGAAAAAAGACGAGGTTAAGGCCTTGATACTAGGCACCAAGTTGTATGATCATAACCTGAGGAAAGCAATCAGACAAGGCAAGAAACAAATGCTTGATCCAGAAGATAAAGTTGAGATCCCACTAAGGTCATGTGTGGATGAAAGATTGCTTAGTCAGTAGAAGTTCCTGGATGATGATAATTTTGTGAAGATAGAGGAATTCAAAGATTTCCTTAGGTGGCATAAAGCAGAGCAGCTGAAGTCCCAATTACTTGTGGATGGAAAAGAAACAATTACCAATGAAGCTCTTGTGGCCCTACAAAATTATGATCCTGAAGTTGAGGACATTTCTCCTGAGGATGCCAGGAAAATGGTACTAGGAAGTGGAATCTTATTGGCTGAAGGCTGGGATTTGGCATCTGCGTTCATCATAGATCAAATCAGAAAGCGGCCTGACCTTAAAATGGTTAGTGAAGTCCAAATAGGAGAAATGATCAAGGGATTTGGGAATGACCCAAAGTCTCAGGCCTTTTCCATGTGGAATCTGAGCCCTAAAGAAAAAAAGCCCCAATTGGTAAACATTCAAGAGAATATGGTGGGGAATCAGATGGTGTGGTCAGTGCAGAACACAGGAGACTTAGAGATTTCCCAAATAATGACACACTGGGCTCAGTTAAATGAGGATAAGACAAAGCAATTGTCTGAAAGGTATACCGCTCTGTTAGAAGAGACAAGTGCACTATCTAAAGATAGAGATATGTTCCATTTAAAGCTATACCAAAGAGATCAACTGATAAAGTCATTAACGGATGAATTAGAGGCAAAACCAGAGGTAGTGTATGTGCCTGCCCAACCACCACCTATGCAGATTAAGGATAAGCCTAAATCAGAAGAGGCTATAGAATAGAAAGTGGATGAAGAAAAGGGGAATGCTATAGCATTGAAGGCATTGAAAGGTATATTACAACATAGGATTGAGATCCTCAAAGAAAAGGCTGATGTTGTAATTAATACTTATAATAAATTACCTATATTGCATGCTGAGGTATTAAGGTACCTTCTGATTCTAAACCCATACTTCACAAAATGGTCTGCCAGGGCGAGTTTATTTGAAAAATTGTCATCTCTGCAGAACATAAGGCCAGAATTTCCTCCAATAGTCATAGAGGTGGAAGATGAGATCAAAAGGGTAAACATTGCCCTCTCATTCTTCAAAGGGAAATTGAACCAAATAGAGGCTAAGTTGAGTCTCTTTTCAGCTGATTTTAATAGGTTTATTCCTGCCTTGAAAGGAGAAGATGACCAGGTAAAATCTATAGATGCCTGGAGGGGTGAGTTTGACACCAAGATTCCTAATAAAGAGGCTTTTCTATTGGGAACTGAGGTTGATATCGATGGATTTAATTTAATATTAGATGAGGCATTCAAAGCTGAGATAGATATCAACAAGTTCCTACTTGATGTCAAGAACATCATAGATGTAAGATGGGATAGACAAAAGGTGCAGGTACAGAGTACCCAGGATTTCAATTGGCCGACAGATGATGAGGTGAAGGCATGGAAAGTCATGACAACACCGAAGAAAAAGAAACCTGTGGTAGAGGAAGAAGTTCTAGACAATGAGTGAGGTAACACTTGGCGCTGTATTTTTCATAGACAAGATGGACAGTTATTTCAAAAAGAGATGTAGGTAAGAAGGCGAGAACAACTACCAGGACTTCGCATAACTACACCAGCTACCACCTACAAATTAGATTGTAGTCGCAAGGTCGGGAAAGAACAAGAGATATCTGATTTTACCTTTTTGACTCAGTCACTTCACCGCTTCTTCTCTCTCTCTCTCTATTTTGTCTCTCTTGTATCTTTAGGGTTAGGGTTTTGAGACCATCTGAAGCTTGTTGCATCCTTAGGGATTCCAAGATGGTCTAGAATCTATATATATCATAAGACTTGTAATAGTTAAAGGTCTTTGATTTTTTTGGAACATTTTGTGAAGAAGAGATAATATATCACTGAATTCAGATCTTCTGGATTTCTATCTATCTTTCTAAGCTGTGTAATATTTCATATACAATGAGCTAGATCACATAAATAATATACGGTGCAATTTTACTCTTTCCTACTGTTGTCTCTTTACTTTGTGTGTATGCTATTTTGTGTTAAAGTTTATCAAGTATTCTGTAACACTCTGGTTATAAGGTAACCATTTAGTTGTTTACAAGTTTATTTCAAGGAAAGAATTAAATGTTGTGAATGATTTCAAGGAGCATACTACTTTGTTTAACGATCTGATACAGTAGTTTTGAGGTAACAAGATAGTTTGTAAGGAAACCTATCCTAATTGTTTGAACTATAAGGAAGCTCAGTGTGTATTGTTTCTGTGATATCTTTGCTTATTATTGACTCTGCAGCCCAAAGGATAGGCACTGGTTCAGAAAATTGTCTGATTATCTATCTGTGTCACAGATGTTCTAAGTTATCAAAACCAAATCAATTTAAATACTCTGTTACAAAGAACATACAAGCTGAACTTGTTAAAGGACCTCTGTTAGCAGGACACTGTCCATATTATTGATTCCTTGAAGAGTGAATCTCTTAGGTTGTCCCTCCTATAAAGAAAAGGAAGAAGGATGAGAATCCTTGTATCACTGGTTGTTGTTATGCTTATAACAATGATTTGCATGGTAATATCTTGTTTATGGATATGTTTGGTCATTTGCAAGATACTTCATAGGTTGGTGCAGTAAAGATCCATAACCAATCAGTGTCCACATCAAAAAATACTATGTTAACAACAATTATAATAGGTAAAACTTGCCTGAGCATTTGTGGAGCTCAAAAATGAAGAAGGACCTTATCCAGTCCTTAGCAATTAGCCTTTCTCTTGTCAAAAGGAGTTTTTATTCAAGTATAATCAGTATACTGTCATGTTAAGGTTGAGATACAAGAAAAAGTGCTAACAGTGCCAACAAGGTTTCTTACAACCTTGATAACACTTTCTTACACTTTCTAAAAGTGTTTTATTGGACAAAAACTCTTACACCTCTTACAAGATCCTTCACATGTGTACTTTAAGTACACCTTGACCCATCACATCAAAATTTGCTCACACATGTGTGAGAAAAGTAGGCCTCTTGCATGGCTTATGTGTCCCTCATGTGGCACCTATGTGGATGTCACATGAGATCCACCTCATCCAAGCCCTCTCTCTCCTCCAAAAAATCTATAAATATAAGCCATTGTCAAGAGCAATTCATCTCCATTTATGCATTGTTATCATGTTTAGTGCTAGAATTTCTTAGTGCATTTTCATGTTCATGTTTTTTAGTTCATTTAGAAATCACATCTTAGGTAATCATGATGATTGAATCTAGTTTAGTTTCATTTGATCTTGGATAGCATATTAGCATAGTTTGCATTTTCATTCTCATCATTTTGATGGATAACTTGAGGAAAGTTCCTCATACTTGTTCTTGAGATTTTTCATTATTTCCATTAGCTTGAATTCTAGTTTCCATCAATCAAATCTACTGGGATTATGATATTGTGTTGGGAGAGCACACCAACAATTCTCTAAGAGCAAATCAACAAGGCTTGGGTGCACTTGTTTGGCTCATCAGAGGTTGTGATGGATCTCTTGTTATTTTTGGTAGTATGCTTCTTAGACATGTTTAATGTAGTTTATTGATTATATATCTCTAACAGTTGTATGTCTGAGCATGCTCCCAACAGGTTAGATTTTATCACATACATTTTGGCATGCCCGGTGGAACCCACGTCCCTATTTTCTAACATTTTTCTTGTGTTTTTTGTGATTCTAGAAATTTTTTATGTAGAGCCATCTCCGCTCTGAGATTATTGTCTGCATTTGTAGACTTCTATCTGCACAGACCACTGTCTCTGCCCTCAAATGGTCCTCTACACTTAAAAACTATTGTCTGTGCAGAATTACACCGTCTACGTAAATCGCTATCTGTGCAGATTGTCATCTATGCACTGTCATTGCCGTCTCCGCATTTCTTTCATTTTAAACTAGTTCCGAGAGATGGGTATTTATTGAATGATTTCTTAAAATTTTTTATGTATGCTTCAAAGGAGTTAAGATGCAGGATCTAGTTTTTGAGGGTTTTTAAGAAATTTCAGACTTAGTCAAATTTCAAGAATCAAGAATCAACATATTGTTAGGAATCAAGTGTTACTAATCTATTTTCCTTTTTGCAACATTTCAGGGTTGAAAACTTTAAAGATTACTAATATTTTTCATGCAGGTTTCCTTGGATTTTAATGGATTTTGGGAATGAACTTGTATGATTTAAACACTAGTCTTTGAATGCATGTTGCTTAAAGGAATTAACCACATCTAATCTTGAATGCATAAGGGAATGAACCTCACAAATCTTGAATAACTTAAGGCAAACAAAGACACCTTTTTACATGCTTTCCTTATTGATGTGTGGGAAATGAATTGAAATTGCAAGTTTAACCATACTATTGTATCTTTTTCTTAGGTAGAAAAAACTTAGTTGCTTTAATTAGGTTCAATTTGCAAATGAATTCTTTTTGGTGTGTTTGGAGAAGTTTTTTTCAACACTTCTTTTGAGCTATTTTTTCATTAGATAGATCCCCTAAATTACATGATGCTATGATTAAACTATAGCTGTATCCTCTCCCCTCGCCTTCGTGGAACTTGGGTAAAGAGAAAGCTTCGCTTAATCTAGCTTCTAGAGAGGCCTGTCTAGAGGGTGCACTTCCCCTTTAGAGGATGACCTCAAACTAGTAAATCCCTTCAGCCGGTATAGAAATAAGGTGTGACCCAAAGGTCTACTTTATCCCTTCAAGCTCAGATGGGTCGTGTTCAATGGTAGTCCATATTGAGTGAATATCCTCAACATACTGGCATGGTTGAACTAGAGACTTAAGTGTCTCACACCGTACAAATTGATTGCGGGGATGCCATGAATCGTATTAGCAACTATAAATTAGTAGCCTACCTAATTAACCTCCAAACAATGACTTATTATAGTGCAAGGTGAGGGAAGATTAGCCCCCCAAGATTCCCATCATACAAGTCCCATGGTATTGTGTTGTGAAAGAGATCTTCATAGCATGACAACAATACTTGAAAAAAGGCAAAAACATGGGCGCCCTTCCGGGGGTGACACTACTATGTGAGCTGAAGGACTACCAAGAAATGGGTCTATAATATTTCATGTGAAGCCAATTCCTTAAGGTAGCTACTATTTTCACTATCTTTGTTGTGTTAAACCACATAAAAACATAAGTGGCTTGAAAGAGTCACTTGAACATACACAAATGAAATATCACAATTTTATCAAAATTCCCCAAAGTCACAATTGCTTGTCTCCTGAAAGGTTGCTTTGTCCCTTCTAGGATTGTTTTCAGATATGTGCCTTCAATAACTGTCAGCTATGCCCAAAATCTGAGTCAAGGTATACTTAGCATAGTCAATGCCTTTGATGTATGTTGAAAATCAGTTCTTGCCAATGAACAAATCAATCTAAAAGTCCAAAATCAGTCAGAATCCTACATTTTCATCTCCACATCAACCCACTTCTTCATCATCATCATACTTCTTATCCTAATCACCTCTTCTAATTCATTCTTATTCTTCTCAATAATTCTAATCATTCCATCCTAAACATCCACAATCTTCCTAATCCTCATCCTAATCATCCCTCTAATCCACATAAACATCCTCTTTCTAAATTAAATCTAA
Organism: Thuja plicata; assembly: GCA_018584345.1. Classification (NCBI taxonomy): domain Eukaryota; kingdom Viridiplantae; phylum Streptophyta; class Pinopsida; order Cupressales; family Cupressaceae; genus Thuja; species Thuja plicata. Next base: position 1,741,121 of record MU225994.1, read on the forward strand.
TTATTCATCTTCCTCTAACCTAATCCAATCATCATTCTTCTAATACAATCCACTTGTCAACCTCATATAATTCTATCAAATCCTAATCTAATTCATCTTCCTTTTCATCCAAACCAATCACCCTTAATTATTCCCTTGTCTTCCAACATCTCTCATTTGTCTTCTAAGGTTCATCCATTCTTCATTCAAATCTTCATCCACATCTCCTTCTGATTCCAATTTTCATAAAATTTTCTACTTTCGATTTAGGAGCACCATCATAATCCTTGGACTTTAATCCTAGTTATCTTGATTGACCCACGTCCAACCATAGTCAAGATTAACCCACATCAAATCAAACTTCATCTTTCACACCTCCATCAAGATGTTTCATCTCAAATCTTAGGTTGAAAGATTTATCAAAGTGTTTCATAGACCCTCATCATTAGCAAACATCTATTTGAATCATATTGCTTTGAGAACATTAGTCTGTCTCAAGTAATTAATTCTCTTAGTCATATCCTATTTTTCTTGGGATCACCAGTCTATCTCCAAGTAGAAGAATATATCATCATCCAAATAAATCCTTTGTTAGCACCATCATAGGGTCTTGTTTCACCTAGGTTTGTCTCAAACATTTAAATCAAATCAAATCAAATCCAACTTTGAGGCCCTGCCCTCATATTCAAATCAAATCAAATCAAAATCAATAAAAATCTAAATCCTTGAGGCCTTTCCCTCTTAAATCAAAACAAAGTCCAAACTTGTTCCTAAGTCTTAAGTTCATATTTCATCAATCCTCAAATCTGTCACTCCATCCACTCTTAATCTGAATCTTCATCCACATCATCTTCTAGTCCAATTCCAAAACTGCTCATTCAAATATCATGAATATGGACTGGTTTCACAAAATGGTTGAGGAATTTAAAGTGCTAAACCCTAATCCTCAAACCATACCTCCAATCCAACCTACCTACCAAATCAATCCTCACCACATCATATCCAATCCAAATTCATCTACCATTTCTTATTCTTCCTCTACCTTTGACAAGGGAAATTCATCTCATAGCCACGTTGCCCACAAGATTCAAGAACTCTGAAACATTGTCCTTAGCCTACAAAATGGGGGTCAAAAGAAAAAGTTTGCCTTTGAAGACATATGTCCTTCCCCATTTGTCCAAATTCATAATTCCCATCTACCATTTAATACCAATTCTACACCTAACCCCCAAAATTTTGATCTTCATGTCCAAAATCATAACCCTTATCCTCCACATAATCCCAATCCTCCAAATCCTATATTATCCCCATCCCACACTACCTTTTCCATTGAATGGATCCAAGGGATAGAAGAAAAATATAAATCCCCAAATCAAGTTGTGAAATCCCCTCAAGTCATGAACCTACCACCACCCCCTCCAAATCAATACATACCTAAATCTCCTAATCCTTATGAGTCTCCCATCCCTCCATCCAATCATGTTGAAGCTTCCACCTCCTCCATCACATTACCCCCACAAGTCCACACATGTCAAGAACTTGTTCCAAAGCATGATAACATGGATTCCTCTTCTCCTCTAGCTCTAAACATTCCTCCATCTTATGACACCTCTCCATATTATGACACCTTTCCCTATGAATATCCTCTCCTTCCATATCAAGATCCACTTATCCTCCTTAACCCATCTCATGATCCCATTCCTAATCAAGATCAAGACATCCCCTCCACCCCATCTAATGATTCCCCCCATGTGAAGAGTTAACCTTCACTTACCTGCCACTTCATGAAGTTATTCCATGTATCCCATCCACTAAACCCCCTCCATGTCAAGATCAAATTTCTCTATCTCATGACTCCATCCCCTCCATTCCATTGCATGATTCCTTTCCATCTCAAGATCCACTCACTCCAACACATAATCCTCCCCAAATTCAAGATCAAAGTGCCCATTCAAATCCATGTCATGATTCCTATCCCTCTCAAAATCCTATTATCCCTCCACATGATCCTAATCCTCCACAAAATCCCATCAAACCTATCCAATCCATCCATAAACCCCATTCACATGGTCTCACATATTGTGTTCAAAATAAAAAGTATCCCATTGGAGAAATAATGTCTCAAGATGTTGGTAAATCTTCCACCCCTTCTACATCTGAAATTCTTCCATCTAAACTCAATTTTTCCCATCCCCCATCCTCCAAATCCATTTTAGGCCCTTGTGTACAAAAATTCATCCCTTCCTCATCCACAACCATTTTGGGCCCTTATGTTCAAAACTCAATCCCTTCCTCATCCACGTCCATTTTAGGTCCATATGTCCCAAAAACAAATCCTTCATCCCTTCCATCCATTTTGGGTCCTTACATACCTTCATCTATCATATGCAAGTCCACCACTCCATAACCTCAAATCCATAATAAAGATCAACAAAGGCACACATCCTTGTATTCCTTCCAACATCCACCCTCCATTATTCCTTCCATTAACTCTCCAAACTATCTACCCTCATGCGCCCATTCCATTGCTATTGGAAGCAATTTGGATTCCAAAGCTAAAATGCATAAAGCCAAAATCCATAAAAAAAATAAAAAAAATCCAAGGATCAACATGTCCCATATAAGAGACATGTTCAAGAAAAGAAAAATATGATCCACAAAAATTAAAAAAAATAAAATCATGTGGATTTTGAAGCTACTTATTGATGGTATGCATCTCAAGGAAAAATAAAAATTGGCATCCAACCTTGCTAATCCAAAGCTTCTTCCCTTGATAAATCCATTTTATCCTCCATTTCAAAATACCACATCTCTCAAATTCATTTTGGATCCCAAAATACACTGCTCCTCATCCACTATTCCACCACCCTTCAAGGTGTGTGCCAATGATGATCTTTCCCACTCCCTTATCTATTTCTTCACAAGTCTTTCAACCTACCATCCATTATCAACCAATCCTTCCCCATCCTCCCATCCCATTAATCCAACCCTATTCATAAACCCGTATCCCCCTTCCATCTCCCCATCCATTTCATCTCCCCTCGCACCATCCTACCAACATCTACGAGCATTTATCTAAAAGTCCTTGATCCATTATATATATATATATATACATCTCAAGGGATATCATCCATGGAACTAGATGCTTGAGTTCTTCCCCCATCTTCCTATCACATATCCATTGTCGTCCAGATCCACTTATATATCCATTTACTTATCCTCATTCCCTTAGACTCTTTAATTGGGGGCAAGATCCATCCATGCCTATGCTACCATACATATCTTCCACCTACCCTATCCATCATCCACCATCCTATCTAAGTCCATCATCCATTTCCCCTCTTTGACCTTGACTATCCTATACTTTCCCTCCAATAATATACTCCATGTTTCATATTCACTATCCATCATCCTATCTACGTGCATAATCCTTTATCCATGTTTTATCTTGACATCCTATCCATGTCCTCCATTGCATAGTACTTTTATTATACATTTGCTCCATCCCCCTTCCATAATCCTATATAATTCCATCCTTCTTTCCCATTTATTTTGATATTTATTACCCTATGCATTTCCTCCATACATTATCCATTATTCTATCCTATCCATATTTTTCATATCATATACCCTATCCTATTCATACGCTCCATCTTATATCTTTTCTCCAAATCCATTCCACTTTGCATACCTTTTCTCTTCCTTACAAAACTAGAGGCACTCATACATCCATACATGGTTTGGACAATACATGCCTTCCTCCCCTCCATGCATATCCTTTTCACAACTATCTATCCATCTCATTTATCCTTTATCCACCATCTCTCCATCCTTCATCTTCCGACCTCTAGTATGGGGGCATCCTTTGAAACATAGTCCTTGGATCCTAATCTACTCCTTACCCATTGTTCAGTCTTCCACTCACATCCCTTACACACCATCCTTCTCTTTCATGCATCCTTTATCCCCGATATTTCCATCCTTCCTTTTCCTGCTTCTAGTGTGGGGAATTTCACTCCTTTACCACATAGTTCTTTAATCTCCATCCTTTCATCCCACATTCCATATCCATTCATCCAATATTACATATCCATCCATTCCCTTCATTTATCTCCCATCCAATCCATCTCTCCATCTCCACCATTCCTTGGTTCTCCCTTGTCATTGGTCCAAATCCCATTCTATCAAATTCATATTCATCCATTACTTCTTATCTTCCTCATCCATTCTATATATTTCTAATCCAATCCATTCCTTTTTCATTCTATCTATATTCTAATCCAATCCATTTCTCTTCCATTCTATCTATCTTATCTTCCAATTCTCTCATATTCTCCAATTCCTCTTATCTTCCTCTCCTCTGATCTATTTATTCTTTCTTCCAACTTCCAATCATCTTAGCTTCCTCTCCTCCCATCTATTTATTCTTCCTTCCAACTTCCAATCATCTTATCTTCTTCTTCCATTCTATCTATCTTCTAATCCAATCCATTCCTCTCCCATTCTATCTTCTAATCTAATCCATTCCTCTTCCATTATATTTATCTCATATTCCAATTCATTTATCTTCTTCCAATTCAATTCTATCCCATTCATTCCTCTTCTAATCTAATACCTTCCTCTTCTATCTAATTCCTCTTATCTTCCAATCCCATTCCATCTAATTCCTCTTCTTATAAAATCGCATTCCCGCACGACTGAGCTTACCCCATCAACACTGAGCTTTATTCTAGACACAATGACTGCAAATGTTTCCAACAAATTAGTAGATAGATTGAATTTTCTCATTTCGTTCTATTCACAAGCCATTGCCAGTGAATTCCCATTTCAATCAGTCAATATTTTGCCCATCAGGATGCATCCTTCTGGTGTCAGTTTTTCTATCAATTCTCACATAAAATTTGTTCATAGAAAGAACTTTTGGACTAAATGACCACTTGGTCAGGATGACTTTTTGTGTTGATTTTATCTTGTATTTCAATGTGTAGTTCTCGTGACTGCCTCGATCTTTCATATCTTGGTTCGTTATGGTGAGTACCTATTGGAATACATGTCATTTGTGGTATGATATTCTTGTCATAGATTGTTAATGCATTTATGTTTGATGTTCAGTTATGACTATGTATGCCTGACTAGGGGCAGGATTCATGCATCCACAATCCCTAAAAAGATCAGGGTTTATTGCGTCTCCTCATGAGCAACATTTCATAGGTCTCATCATACCTGATATCTTGCATTCTTGTTTCTAGCAACCTATTTGTCTGAGAGTCTAGTCCACGCAAAGGAACCATGTCACTTGTTTTTTCTAGCACCTGGTGCATAACTCCTTTTTCAATATCAAACTAGGGTGTGCTCTCCAACGTTAACACAGTATAAATCCCACTATCACATAGTTAGGATCGCATTTTAGCTAGGTCATATTGCACTTTGATTTTCTCTTGGCAAGGTTTCTGTTTATTCCCCCATCCCAATTGGGGCATCATGTCCCCGATCTAGCCTAGGTCTACCCCCCCCAAGGACGTGTCTTGCGACACCAGCTAATTTCACCCTTTTCTCTCTTCTTCCTCTTTTTTGCCTTTTTTTCGAGAAAATTCCATAAAAATTATTTTTTCTATTATTTTCTCGAGGGGGCATCGTCTCATCTCCCACCATAATTAATTTTATCTCTGGGGTATCTTATTTTCTTTTTTCTTTGACGCGACGCCGTCTCCGACGCCACATCAAAGAGGGAAAAAATGTAGACGTCTAAAATTGTCCTTATATTAATTTAATTAATATTCGCATAGCATTATAATTAATTTTAATTAATTAATTATATTTTTTATATTCTTCTATCTATTTAATTAAATATGATTCACCTTCTTTAGTATTTAAATTTAATCCCCTTTAATGTATTAAATCTTATTTATATACATTTCCCTCATTAACCCCTTTTAAATAAATTTTTAATTTATTTATTCCTCCACATGAATTAATTCTTCTAAACCATAATTAACCTAAATCTAATTTGGATTAAATTAATTTGAACCTAGATCCTAGCCTACCTCACATCACTCTCACTAAATAGACCTACTCACTAATTAACTAAGGTTAATTAGGCTAATTTCTTGATTCCTACACATTTTAGTACTAATTATTTGCTCACAGGTGTGAGCAAATTTCCAAAATTTCCAAATAATCCTAATTTGGTGCCAACAAGGTTTCTTAAAACCTTTATGACACTTTCTTACACTTTCTAAAAATGTTTTATTGGACAAAAACTCTTACACCTCTTACAAGAACCTTCACACGTGTACTTTACGTACACCTTGACCCATCACATCAAAAGTTGCTCACACATGTGTGAGAAAAGTGGGCCTCTTGCATGACTTATGTGTCCCTCATGTGGCACCTATGTGGATGCCACATGAGATCCACCTCATCCAAGCCCTCTCTCTCCTCCAAAAAATCTATAAATAGAGGCCATTGTCAAGAGCAAATCATCTCCATTTATGCATTGTTATCATGCTAGTTTAGTGCTAGAATTTCTTAGTGCATTTTCATGTTCATGTTTTTAGTTCATTTAGAAATCACATCTTAGGTAATCATGATGAATGAATCTAGTTTAGTTTCATTTGATCTTGCATAGCATATTAGCATAGTTTGCATTTTCATTCTCATCATTTTGATGAATGGCTTGAGGCAAGTTCCTCATACTTGTTCTTGAGATTTTTCATTATTTCCATTAGCTTGCATTCTATTTTCCATAAATAAAATATAGTGGGATTATGATATTGTGCTGGGAGAGCACACCTACAATTCTCTAAGAGAAAATCAACAAGGCTTGGGTGCACTTGTTTGGCTCATCGGAGGTTGTGATGGATCTCTTGTTGTTTTTGGTAGTATGCTTCTTAGACATGTTTAATGTAGCTTATTGATTATATATCTCTAATGTTTGCATGTCTGAGCATGCTTCCAATAGGTTAGATTTTATCACATACACCCTCCATACAATCTGAAGGGGTTTAGAAGGAGATGTGGTGGCAATAGTGGCCGCCCCACTAGAAAATAGGGAAGAATCTGAAATAGCAACTGAAGAATATACTATAAAAAAATTCCCATGGGTCGGAGAGATCGAATAGAAGAGATGGATATTCTAGAAGAGGTGAGTCAAGACATTCATGAGAATTATGAGAAAGAGCATCAGATGAGGAAATTGCTCCAAGCTTCATAGTTAAATCTCTGGAGGCTCTTAACAAAATTAGCACTGTCCCTCTCTTCTGCAATGGCTGAACCCTCCACCTCTAAAATGTTGCTTCCACAAGGAAACATAGATACACTATGAAACATAAAGAAGAAGGAGATGGTGGTGGATGAATGAGTAGCTGATTAGCTACAAGTAGTGAGGAGATTTTTTTCAAAATCCCTTCCGAACTTGTACAAGGCTTACGACATTGTCGACCAACTAAAGAGGCTCCTTCTAGTGTGGCAGGCATAGTCTGAGGATTATGAGGGGTGGAAGAATGATATCACAAAAAATTTGGGCCTGGGGGAGGAAAATTTGGCCAAAAATAGAATTTTGGGGAATGAACTTTATGAGTTTCCAAATACCCAGTACTCCAGACTTGCGTTCAGGATAAGGACAAGCAAGTAACTGGTAAAGTTATTAGACACTCACATTACCCGTGGTCTAAAATTCAATGGACTAGATACAACATTTTTTTAGGAAATTACATCATCAAATCCATTGAGCCCTAGGACATATACTCCCATTGATTCTTTATTAGTTAAATTTGATGAGCTGGCAGATGCACAATTCTAGTTGCTGAGATATTTTGATAGCTCAATAATGGGAAAGCTCACCCAATTGATGTTGAAGGTGCATGATGCCATAAGGGCTGTCTCTGAGATGAAAACAAAGGTCGGGGGTGCAATATATTATTTCAAAGAGGCTAACAATCACATGGAATTCCTAAAGGAGGTAGATGAGGAATGCGTAGTTAACATATTGGAGGCCTTCAAGAAGTTTCAAGAACAATAAAATTCTTTGGGTTCTGAAACCTCTCTGCCTGTGAGTCTATATGCTTCCATTCATTATTATTTGAGCGTAAGCTCCCAAAGTCCAGAGTTGTGAACTCCATTCTTTGTATTCTTTATGGTGGTCTGTATTGATGATTCTTCTAGAGCTGGCCAACCGCCATTCCCAATCATTGTTAGTATTCTATCAGAAACTAAGAAAGTACAGTGCATCCTCAAAGTGACAGGAGAAAGGTAGGAAAATTCACATGCCTTCCCAACTCCCAAAGTGTTTATATAGTAATTAATATCTGATGTATAGGGGGAGTACCCAAAGTCAGGGAGTCATTGTTGCATTTATGGAGAGCCTGACTTGAGATACCCAAAATGCATAAGTCACATCAAAATGTATGATGGTGTCTTCTTGATGATTGGTCCTTTGAATTCTTCTTCTTCTTTCTCTCTTTTTTGTCCCTTTTGATCATTGTGATATAAAATAAGAATGATTCTGACAGTGCAAGTAGTATCAACTATAAATATTGTATTCAAATATAAATTTTTAGGTCATATGGGATGTAGAGCCCGATGTAAATAAGATGGCCTTGTCTATAAATAAGAAGTCTGACACCATTCCAAGGGTCAACAAAATTGATGATTTTGTTATCTATAGTGATTGTGGCACTTGTATTCTTAGTTTAGATGCTTGGTCTTAGTAGATTAATTCTCCCTTGGAGCCATGGATGTACCAACCATTGATGTTGGTGTTCAAGGTTAATAAAGGAATAAAAGACTAATCTTGGTGTTGCATTTAGTGTCATCTCTGGTTTTGGATTTAGAGTATACCTTTCATGTTGTATGCTTCTTTATGTCCCCTTCTCTAGTTCTTTGATAATTGAATGTAATACTCTATTTTTCTATCAATGTATGTTTGGTTGACGATCGTATGTACATCTGGTATTGTTATGGGTTCTTTGTTTGGAGCATTGTTGATGTTTGGAAAATTATAACATGACTATAGATAGATTTTCATTCTAAATTTGGTCTATCTTTTGTATTTTCTTTGTCAAAGCTCACTGTTACTTGCAGGAAACCTCACCTATCCTAAGTCCTAAAATTGGATGAGTTTAAAACCAGCAAGCCCCTTATCATAAAAATAATCACTTGCCCAACTGAACCACCCCCACACCATCGTGACCCAACTACCAGGTGCTTGGAGGCAAGGAGAGATATCTATCCTATAAACCTCTTTAGGTGAATTTGGTCAGTACTTTGGTACTCGATGACAACTTTCACCCTATTGGTGGGGCCGTCACAAAGTCCCGTCAATAGGTCCTTTGTAACAGTATAGTCAAATTTTGACTAGTGGAGATTTTGGAGGCCTAATTAGGTCTCCTTTACAAAGGAAGTGTTCTTCAAATTAACCAACCCTCCCAACCACCACTATTAAGATGTCATGCGTACCTTCAAACCATAGATTCTACCATCTTACAGTGCCTAAATCTCTAAAATCCTTCACTGTAACACTTTTAGCAATCAAACTCCTTGTTTTTAGGCCTGTCACATAAAGATGTCAGGCCTAGGGCATCATATTTATCCTATCCATCAACTTGGTTTTCTCTACGACCAAAATAATATTAAAAATAACCCTAATTCCTATCATTTCACAAAAGGATCAAGAATTTCCAATAGAGAAACGCCTAGTTATGATCAATTTTGTCTCCAAACCCTGGTTAACGAGGGTTTCAGACCTACTTGTGGAAAAATGCCTCTAAATCTGCCAAAAATAAATGAAAAGGGCTCAAATAGATTTAAAATGAAAGATAAATCATAACCCTTACAAAAAACATGAATTTCAATGCATGGAAACACCATACCAATCCATACAAATTGAAAGTTATTGGGAAAACATAGGAAAGTCAATAAAATAGAGAAATTTTTTATTGACACACCTTCAAAATACTTTAACCAACCTTTCCTTGACCATAGGGAGGAATATTTATTCTAATTACATCCATCCCAACTGGTTCTAACTATATTTTGAATCAGTTAGCCTTTGGGAACAAAAGTTGCACATTTTGCACTAATAGTTGCAAAAGTTGCATAACCAACTTTTGAAATTTTTTAATTTCTTGCATTCGAGTACCTCATCAATTTAAACATTTCCAATACAATTCCTACATGCCATAAGTGGCTTAAAAACATTAATTATATCACTTTAACTCAATTTTAACACTTGTAGAGGATTTGACCAACGTTGACCAAACTAGGTCCTGATTAGCTATAAGTGACCAATTGGCATAAAGGCCTTACAAACTTGGAACAATTGAAAATGGTCATTAATACCTTATTACATATTCAAGAAACATATAGACATGATAAAAAGTAAAAAAAACATCATTAGTCCTCTTAGACCCATAGGTGCTCCTTCACCATGCACCCACTAACTCATTTGTGTGCGTTTTTCGACAAACATTTTTGACGAACCTATTAGAATAACTGAGAGGGGGGAGGGGGTTAATCAGTAGCCTCAAAAATTAATCCAATAATTCAATCCAAAAATTTATACCAAAAATATAAAACCTCTAGTTATATTCAGTCCTACAAGATGTATGCCTTGTGTGAAGCTAACATGTATATAGTGCTCGGTGTTTATACTATTTATCCTTTCCTTAAGCTTTACATAATAATAGTCTATCTTTTCTTAACCTTACTGAAATAAAATAAATAACTCAGTGTTTACCGATCAATCCCATTTTAGTAATGTGTAAAGCAAAATATCAAAGCAATGAAGCATATAGACATTTGACATGTGGATTTTTAACATGGAAACCCTGTTAAGGGAAAAACCACTTGGGACCAGTAGCCCAAAATTAGCACTCTTCTAAAGTGAGCTCAGTGAAGAGCCAACCCAGTTAAAGGTTACAAACAAATTGTTAAGTGTGATCTTGTTAGAGGATTTAAAACTAACAGTTTATCACTTGACCTCACATTCACTATGATGTCAACATGAAAACCTTTTGATACTTCTTGTGATGTATCTCAATATATAAAGGATGGTTAAATCCTACTCTATTAATAGATTTTCTAAATCAATGGTTAAACTGAAACAGTATATGATCTTTTCATAAATACAACTTAATCTTACATATGTTCATATCTATTGTAATCTCATAATACCTTTTCTAATCAATGTTCTCTTCAATTCCTTTGCTTCAATTCTTTCTGCTCGGTGAATGTTGTTTCTTCTTTGTTTCTCAGTGTCTGTAGAATTCTTAGCTCTGTTCTTCAGCTTGTATGATCAGATCTGCATGAAGACTTCTATCTTCACCAAAATTCTCTTTAGAATTCCTCTCTTTATTATGAATTACTTGTCTCTTTATATAGACATGATTTCACCGTTTCTTGTCCTTCTTATTTTCTTCGTTGATCACTTCTTGATCCATAAATCTCACCATGCTTGCTTTAGTTTTATTAAGCAAATCTCTCTTTATTTTATGGAATAAAATATGCTTTAAATCTCCTTCTTATCTTTAGCTTTCAATTGATCAATGAAAACAAAGTAAACAATCGGTTAACTCTATAATTAGCTCTGCCAACTAAGTTTTTTTGTCATTTTCCTAGCTTCAGTTCATGTCGGTCAACACTTCAGTTGTGCTCGGTGACTACTGCAGATAGCTCAGGCATCAACCTCATTTTTGTTCGATGACAACTACAGTTATCTCGGTAATTCTTTCTTGGGTATCACTTTCTTAGGTAACACTATTCATCAAGGTTTACTGTCACTCGGTGTACATGTTTACCCATGACAAAAACATTATCTCTTTAGATATTTAAGTGTTGTGACAATATGTGTATGAGTAATCATACCATATCAAGTTGACATCAATGAAAATAAAACACATTAACTAATTTAATGTCTTGCATTTAATTTTTGCATCTCGGTGATCATCAACTTTGTCATCTTCAAACATTCAATCAGTTATAGTTCATCAATCTCTCCCTTTGGCATTGATGGCAACATACTACTAATACAATATGAAATATATCAGTAATAGTTCATCAATCTCTACCAAATTTATTTTTCTATAACCAATTCAAATATCTGACTCCTGGTAAGCTCTTCTAGCTTAGATTTGGTTCTTGTAGAGTACTTTCTTCATTCTTTATTCCCTTCACTGGATAAATGTAGCATCTTTTGATTATGTCTCTCCCTTTGTTGTAGAATCTCTTCTCCCTTTTCTGGATAGATATGCTGTGTTAACTATTCCAATTCTCTCTCTTAGATGGATGTTTATTTAAATCTTTCTCTCATGTTTTCTCTCCCTTTGACTGTTCCTCTCCCTGATGGATAGTTCTTTTCTCTTTGACAATAATATATTTCATTGAATACTTCTCTCCCTTTGATAGCAATGCCAAACTATATCTTTTTTTTCATAATATATTCCTTGAATTTCCTCTCCATCCGCAATACAATAACTCTGGTGTTTGGTGTAGATAGTACCTTGCTGTATACTAATATATCTTTGTAGTCCATCTCTTTTCTTGCATCAACATGAATGATCTTTTGATAATGTGTAAGCTGATGCAGCCTCCTAGTAAGCTTAGTGACCAGTAGACATGGGTTGGACCCCTAGTCTCTTCCTCAGGTACTCAAATGTATCTTTTGGCAATGACCATGAATATGTCTGCTAATTGTTCCTTAGATTAAACATATTATAGTATCACCTCTTTCTCTTGTAATTGTTCCCTTAAGTAATGATACTTGATAGAAATGTGCTTAGTCTTAGCATGCATGACATGGTTCTTTGAAATGTTTATTTCACTTGTATTATCACAATAGATAATTACTGGTTCAATAATTTTCATATTCATACCTTCCAGTAATTGTTTGATCTATGCAATGTTAGAGAAATTTGTAGCAACAACCATATATTCTTCTTCTACAGTAGATTGTGAGATGCATCCTTGCTTTTTGTTTATCCATGTGTCAAGTCTGTCAACCATAAAGAATGCTCCTCATGTCTTGCTCTTTCTATCATCTAAGTTTCCAGCCCAATCAACATCTTTATAGACTTGAAGCTCAAATTTTCCTTCTCTTTTATACCACAGACCACAGTCTTCGGTATTCTTTAGATATCTCAGAATTATTTTGACAACAGTCATGTGTGATTCCTTGGGATTACCAAAGAATCTTGCAACTATTCCAACTGCATGTGCTATATCTGTCCTGGTATGTACAACATACCTGAGTTTTCCAATCATAGATCTATATAGGGTCTGATTTACCTCAATTGACTTGTCTTCCTTTGTCAGCTTGCATCCGGTTTCTATAGGTGTTCCAACTGGCTTTGAGTCCTCCATTTTGAATATCTTTAGACCTTCCTTGATGTATTTGGATTGTGTGATGTATATGCCTACATCCTGTCGAAGAATCTATAGACCAAGAAAGAACTTGATCTCCCCAAACATTGACATCTCAAACTCTTTTCTCATTTCATCAGCAAATGATTTTCATAACATATCATTACCTCCAAATATGATATCATCAAAACATATTTTAGCAATCAGAATGTTATCATCAGTATCTTCTTTTAAATATAGATTACTGTTATTACTTGTTCTTACAAATCCAATACTTATAAGATAGGAGTGAAGTCTTTCATACCATACTCTCGGTGCTTGTTTCAATTCATACAAGTCTTTGTGTAGTCTACAAACCATGTTTCTCTTGTTAGGATCAATAAACCCTTCTTGTTGTTCAATGTATACCTCTTCTTCTAGTATTCCATTTAGGAATATAGATTTGACATCCATTTGGTATACTTTGAATCCTTTGAATGAAACATAAGAAAGTAGAATTATTACTCCTTCTAGTCTAGTAATGGATGCAAAGGTTTCTCCATAGTCAATACCTTCTTCTTATGCATAACCTTTGCATACTAGTCTTGCTTTGTTCCTTGTGACTTCTCCATTCTCATTCATCTTGTTTCTGAATATCCATTTGGTACCAATGACATTTTTATCATTTGGTCTAGGTACTAATGTCCATATTCTATTCTTTTCAATATGCTCAATCTCTTCATTCATAGCACTGACCCATTCTTGATTTTCAAGCACAATATTGACAAATTTAGGCTCAAAATCATAAATTAAACATCTAGTGTTTAGTGACTTACTTCTTGTTCTCATTCCATTATTTTTTTCTCCTATGATCTAGTTCTGTGGATGGTGTCTTCTAACATACTTGGCAAGTACTGGTTTAGCTCTTTGTTCATCATTTTGATCATTATCTTGTCCTTCATTTTTATCTTCATCACTCGGTACATCATTGTGATCAATTTCATAACTTTTGGTGTTTGCAGCCTGATGCTCGGGTACATTGTTATATCACTCGGTAACGAAACACTATTGCTTGGGTAGAGTGTCAAGTTCTTCACTATAGACAAACCTATTGTAGTCTTCTAGTTCCTTTATGCTTTCCTCATCATTTTTCTCAGCAAATTCATCCACTTTGACATTCACACTTTCAATGATTTTGTTAGAGGATTTTTTAAGACATTTATAAGCCTTGATTTTGGTGGAATAACCTAGAAATATTCCTTTTTTACCTTTGGAGTCAAGCTTTCCATTTATATCATCTTTCAAAATATAACATTGACTTCCAAAAATTCTGAAGTAACTTACATTGGGTGTGTATCCATACCATAGCTCATAAGGTTTCTTATTGGCATCTTTCTTCAATTGAACTCTGTTTAATGTATAAACATCAGTACTGATAGCTTCTCTCTAGAATATTTGTGTGATGCCTTTCTTATTCATCAGTGTTTTGGCACAATCAACAATTGATATGTTCCTTCTCTCAGCAATCCCATTTTGTTGTGGTGTTCTTGGTGCAGAAACCTGTCTTTTTATTCCATGCTCATTACAAAGTTAGTGAATTCATCAGAAATAGATTCTCCTCCTCTATCTGATCTTAGATATTTTAGTTCCTTTCTACTTTGTTTTTCCACTATAGCTTTATACCATTTAAACATATTGGATGCTTCCGATTTCTCTTTTAAGAACATAACAATCATCATTCTAGAATAATCATTAACAAAGAGAATGAAGTATCTATAACCATAGTCAGTATGTCACATAAGTCAGTATGGACTAAATATAGAATATCATTAGATGTGTAGGTTTTTCTCTTGAAACCAGTCTTTGTTATTTTACCTTTTTGGCAATTCTTACACATGACATGGTCAGGTTTTGACATGCTCCGTAAGATTCTTACTTTTCTTTTATTGCTTATCCTAACCAAGTTGTCAAAACTCACATGACATAACCTTTTATGCCACAACCATATGTATTCATTTCTATCCATTAAAAAAGTGGTATTAATATCATCAAGATAGAATAGGTTACCTTTTTACTTTTCCCTTTTGTTCTCAAATGCAACTTGATGTCTTTTGTTATTCAGTTGTGAAACACTCAATAGATTATAGTTAAGTCCTTTCACCCAATATGCATTTTCACATCTGATCAGATTATTCAACATCATGGTTCCTTTACCTTCAACTAGACAAGTTGAGTCATTACCCATTCTTACTGATCTGCCATTATAATATTCAAAAGTTTCAAACTTTTCCTTATCTCCAGTCATGTGGTGATTACATCCACTATAAATAATTTAGACATCATTTTTACTAAACTTAGATATGAGTGCAGTCTCACCATACCTTTCTTCTTTGTCTGAATCATCTTTCATAGCAACAAATACCACCTCAATATCTTCATCAGACTCGGTGTCAGTATTTCTAGCTTTGTTCTCAGCTAGGTAAAAATCCTTCTTTCCTTTGTCCTTGTAGTCTCGGTTATCTCTTCTGTCAGATTGTTAGTTTCTTTGGTAATCTCAGTCATCACCTCTATCAAACTTCTTTTCATAGGATCTTTCATTGCTTCTATCATCTTTTCTTTTGTTAGGACATCTATCAGAAAAGTGTCCAACCTCTTTATAATTAAAACATACCAATGGTAATTTACCTTTGTATCTACCTTTGCATCTCTGCAATCTTCTAGCCATTAGTGCTTCAATCTCATCAAGTTCTTGGCCATCACTATCACTTTCACTATCATTTCTCATAGTGTGTTTATGACATGATTTACTTATTTTCAAAGAAGATTTGAATGCAGACTCAATAGTTGGTAAGACACTGTTGTCAAAGGTATTCATCTCAAATAAAATAAGTCTACCAATAAAACTATCTAGAGTAACATTGTTATTTTCTACTGCTCTCATTTCTTGTATAGCAGATACTCTAATAGCATAAATAGGCAGTAAGGTTCTTAGAATTTTACTTACCACTATTTCTTCTTCAAGTACACCTCCTACTCCTCGGATAGCATTAACAACCTCTTTGATTTTGCAGCTGTACTGAGTGATGTTTTCTCCTTCTTTCATTCTTAGGTCATGAAACTTTCTTCTTAGGCTTTCTACCTTATCTCTTAGTACATTTTTATCTCCTCCATGTACTAGCTTCAATTTTTTCCACATTTTCTTTGCAGAGGTGCATGATTTGACATCTTCAAATTCAACATCAGAGAGTGAGGAAGCAAGTTCTATCATCATAGAATAGTGTTCATGCTTTTCTATCAATTGATCAACTGTCAGAGGTCCAGTAGGTAACACAAATTTAGTATCCAAGTATTGTGTGAGATCATTTCCAATACCTGATAGGTGGAGTCTTATCTTGATTTTCTATGATGCAAATTTGTCCTTGTTCAACTTAGGCACATCCCTTTGGCTCATCTTTTGATCTTTAGCTCAAGTCTTTAAACTCCCTTTCTAAGCACAGAAGCTTTGATACCAATTGTTAGAATAACTGAGAGGGGGAGTGGGTGAATTAGTTGCCTAAAAAATTAATCTAATAATTCAATCCAAAAATTTATACCACAAATATAAAACCTCTAGTTATCTTCATTCCTACAATATGTATGCCTTGTGTGAATATAAGATATATATACTACTCAGTGTTTATACTATTTATCTTTTCCTTAAGCTTTACTAAATAACAATCTCTTTTCTTAACCTTTACCAAAATAAAGTAAATAACTTAGTGGTTACCCATCAATCCTATTTTAGTAATGGGTAAAGAAAAACATCAAAGCAATGAGCCATATACACATTTTACACTTGAATTTTTAACATGGAAACCTTGTTAAGGGAAAAACCACTTGGGAGCGGTAACCCAAAATTTTCACTCTTCTAAAGTGAGCTTGGTGAAGAGCCAACCCTGTTAAAGGTTACAAACACACTGTTAAGTGCAATCTTGTTAGAGGATTTAAAACTAACAATTTATCACTTGACCTCACATTCACTATGCTGTCAACATGAAAACCTTTTGATACTCCTTGGGATGTATCTCAATATATAAAGGATGGTTAAATCCTACTCTGTTAAGAGATTTTATGAATTAATGGTTAAACTGAAACAATATATGATATGTTCATAAATACAACTTAATATTGCAGATGTTCATATCTATTGTAAGATCATAATACCTCTTCTAATTAATGTTCTTTTCTATTCCTTTGCTCCACTTCTTTCTGGTCGATGAATGTTGTTGCTTCTTTGTTGCTCGGTGTCTACAAAATTATTAACTCTATTCTTTAGCTTGTATGATTAGACCTGCATGAAGAATTCTATCTTTACCAAAATTCTCTTCAACATTCCTCTCTTTATTATGAATTACTTGTCTCTTTATATAGATATGATTTCACCGTTTCTTATCCTTCTTGTTTTCTTCTTTGATCTCTTCTTGATCCGTAAAGCTCACCATTCTTGCTTTAGTTTTATTCCACAAATCTCTCCTTATTTTCTAGAATAAAACATGCTTTAAATCTCCTTCTTATCTGTAGCTTTCAACTGATTGATAAAAATAAAGTAAACAATCAGTTAACTCTATAATTAGCTCTGCCAGCTAAGTTGTTTTGTCATTTTCCTAACTTCAGTTCCTGTCGGGAAACACTTCAGTCATGATCGGTGAATACTATAGACAACTCGGGCATCCACTTCAGTTATGTTTGGTGACAATTGCAGTTAGCTTGGTAATGATTTCTTGGGTATCACTTTCTCAAGTAACACTGTTCGTAGGGGTTTATTGTCACTTGGTGTACATGATTATCAATGAAAAAAACTTTGTCTCTTTAGATCTTTAAGTGTTGTAACAATATGTGTATGAGTAATCACACCATATCAAGTTGACATCAATGACAATACAATATATTAACTGATTTAATGTCTTGCATTTACTTTCTGCATCTCGGTGATCATCAACTTTGTCATCTTCAAACATTCAATCAGTTATAGTTCATCAGAACCTTGTTGTTTTCTTTGTGTCATCAGAAATTGAGATGTTAATTGTGTCATTTTATTTATTTTTCAATCTTTCCCAAAATTCATCAACATTTTGATGTATATGAATTTTTTCGGCAAGCAAGGAAAAAGGTTGTTGAAATTTTGACGACAAAAAGAAATTTAAAAAAGTAAAAAAAATAGTTAGGGTTACTCAAGTATAAAATATAAACTGCAATTGTATTTTTTGCGAATGCAAAAATATTTTTTCAGGTTTGTGAAGGTTATATAGACCGAATTATTTTTTATAGTCCATTTTTTTTCCTTTGAAGATAAATCATGTCAGAGAATATAGATCTAGAACAAAATAGGGAGACAATTGTTAGATTGTGGTCAAACTTGAAAAGAAAAGGTGATGGGAAATGTTATTGTCACTGCAAACATTTCAAGGGCTTAAAGATGAAAAGATTTTTAATCACAACAACTGAGAAGCATTGAAGGGAGCATGATCACAGTGAAGGGGGCATGATTAGCATCCATTAATAACTTTTTCATTATATGTGTTTATATTTACTACATTTGAAAAGTCATTTTGATAATTTATATACATTAAAAATTACTTCATAATGAGATCATGATCATGATTTTTTATATTGATCATTATTATATAGGTGGGGTTCCCTAAGACACATGATATGGACTATGATGAACCGAAGAATGTGATTTTCCAAGTGGAGGAACATGGATTTGTGAGCATCGAAGCCGAAGATAATTATCCTATGGAAGAAGATGATCATGCGCAAAAAAACACTATTGAAGATGATGGTACAAATAGATTGATCCATGACACATTTAGTACTGGCATTTATGATCATGATGATCAACTATAAGACTTTGATGTTGTTCATGATTTACTTGTACTTGAGAAGGCACACGATCCCCTTTACAAATGCTCCCAAACTACTCTTCTCTCTACTATATTTTTGTTGGTGAACTTGAAGGTTATGAATGGTTTATCCAACATAACAATCTCACGTATGTTAAGGTATGTCATATATGTCATCTTTTTCCATCAATTTTTTTTGTTGTTTCATCACTAGTAAATAAAGGGCAAAATATGTACCATTAATATTCTTTATATTAACAACTTATTTTTTTCGTAGATTGATAGGTGCATTTTTGTTACCACCATCAAATATTCTACCTTGCTCATATAGAGAATTATTTTCCATTATGAAAGATATTGGAATGAAGTATCAAATAATAGATACATGTCCCAATGATCAAATTATATATCATAAATAATATGAATTTGCAATATAATGCCCTAAATGTCATATCAGTAGATATCGAATAGATCAACTAACAAAAAAGGTGCCTCGCAAGGTTCTTCACTATACTCTCATTATTCCATGTATGCAATGATTATTTAAGTGTGAAATCTTAGTGCAATTTATGGATTACCATAAATGGAATAAAAGTGGAGATGACATTCTTTGAATGCTTACAAATGGTTATTCATTTAGGGACATAGAGGAAAAATGACCACACTTTAACGAATAATCTTGTAATCTCAGGGTTTCATTGGTAGCAGACAGTGTCAATCCATTTGGAGAGTTGAGATCTATTTACTAATTGTGGCCTATTTTTTTTATTAACAATAACATTCCTCCATGGATGTCAATAAATAGGGGGTACATAATGTTGGCAATGATTTTTCCAGGTATTTTTTTCATTTGGTAGTCATGTACATTAAATTATATAATGTAGTAAAATAGTTTTAATAATTACGTAATATTTCTCTTCACTCAACTAGGTAAGTACCAAGTTAAATATATGAATGTATATATCAAGCCTCTTATCGACAAGTTAATGGATTTGTTGAATAGTGTCACTATGTATGAAATATCTAGACCAACAGGACAAAGACAATTTCAATTACATGCAATGCTTGTATGGACAATTCATGATGCCCTAGGGCTAACATATTTTTGTGGTATGTTATAGAGTTAAACTTACACACTTTAATAATAATTTTTTATTTTTTTAAAAGTATAAATCATGCATTTTTAAAAATAATTTATTCAATATATGTGTGTGTGTTTATGTGTGTGTATATAATTATATAAACTAACATTTGTAATCCAATTATACATGATCTTGCAGGTCTTCAAACAAAGGGAAAATTTCCATGTCTAGTTTCTGGTCTAAAGATGAAATCACGTCATTCAACAAGTTTAGGAAAATAACTGTTTGATGAGTATAGGCACTTCCTCCACAAAAATCATAAGTATCAAACTACTGAAAAATATATTTTCAATAGGAAAGAATAGACTGCATCAAAACCATGAAGAATGACACCTTGCTTATGGAAGTTGGAATATAATAGAACTAATTGTCGAGATAATGTCATTTAATTTAATTGTTTATATATCATAAATTATATGTTTGGAATTTATATTTTTATATTATGTTTTGTTTACTCATGTTGTAATTGATGATTATTGTTGTTGTTAAATTTTTAAACTTATGTGCATCATGAAGGTCTTCAAGGCATTAATGAACAACTTTCAAAGGGGCTAAAAAGTTATCCCAGGTAATTTAGTAGGTTTCCCTACAATGACCAACTACAAATTATGCATTTGTTTGATACTATGCATATCAGAAAGAATATAACTGAAACGTTATGGAGAATATTGGATGAAAGGCGTGACAGAGAAAAAATGTCAAAATATGTAGTGACATTCAAGAATCTAATAATAAAATGAAAAATTAAATTCAATAAAATAGAAATGGAAACCAAATTAATATAAATGCCCTTCCTTGGTTATTAACAAAGCAACAACACAATACTATAAAAGAATTCATACAAAAAAATTGATTTTCCACAAGATTTTCTGCGAACATAAACAATATCATAACAAAGAAAGGTGAATTTGGGCTAGGAATGAAAACACATGATTGACATACCTTCATTAAGGTAATTCGTGTTCTTGTATATTTACTATATATTTGTATATTGCATGTACTTTTAATTGTATTATGTTTACTAGTTTTAGAAAAATAATGAAAAGATCATTTTATAATTATTGCAGTAGGCTCTACCTCTATCTCTCCTAGACCAGTTCAACAACAATGTCAAGACGATCTTGGAAAATACATGAGGTAAGTAGTGATATTTGTTCAATTTTTTGTATATATATATTATATTTTCCATTTGTTTTACTTGTTATGTATTATATTGTATATTATTTTGTTAAGTCTCATTAATATATTTGTGTCTTGAATCACTTGTACTAGAGGGTTGTCATCTAAATAAATCCATAAAGAAGATATAAATTATTGGAAGAAAAATTCGTCGTCTAATGTGTGAAATGAAAAGTGTCTACCTTCTAAATTTTTTAATGCACAAGAACACTACCTCATACACCAAGTTGAGGAGATTGAATTGTGTGGACCTGTACACACAATGTCAATGTGGATGGTTGAGAGGCAATTGAAATTTTTGAAGGATTTGGTTCGACAAAAAAAACATCCTAAGGGTTCTATGGTGGAGGGATATATGGTATACTAGACTATGGTGTACATTACTAAATTTCTTCCTAAGTTCGTGACAAAGATCCATGTAGATCACATTTGGGATCCCAACTCCATTAACAAATTTGAAGGGGAGTACCCGATTGGGAAAGGTAGATTGAGGAAAGTGAGAGGTAATTATAATATGTTCATGAACATTAATATGAATACATTTTACATTTATTATATATATATATATATATTGCATTTCTTTAATTCTTAATCTTCAATATACATCAGTTGTAAGTCGTCTCTTTATTTTTTATATAGTTGGTTGAGAGTGGGATGCACTACATTTATATGTCGCAAACAATCTTGATTGGATGACGGTATGGATTCAATGATCTCAACATTCTATTTGTGCATTAACATGGGAAGGTGTGGCTTTATTGGTTAACGAAGCTGATCGTAATGGAGATTTCAATGTTACACCAAGGGAAATTTATTTAACATATGGTTTTTAGAGATAAATAGGTACATATAAATATATTAATCACCCATATTATTTAATTTTTTTCAATTATATATATATATATATATATATATATATATATATATATATCTGTGTGTGTTATTTTTTGCATATATTCAACTAATAATAAATATGTTTAACAATTGTGATGCAATAATTTTTACATGTTTGACATATTGTAGGTCAAACACCACATGGCTATGTGGTGCAATGGTCATAAATTTTGTATCAAAAAGTTGGATGACATGAAGAAAAATTGTGATTCTGGGATAACTTCACTCTTTCAGGTGACTAATGTTTCATCTAGAAGCGACATACACCCTCAGGTCTCAGAAATAGATACTATGTCATTTTGGATGATATACTTGAGTGTGACTTTAATTTATTCAAATTAGTTTTGTTCAGCGTCCAATGATACAAGCTACAACTGAATCAAAATGATCCTGATAGAACTTTTATTGAACATTATATTGGATTTACAATGGCTAATACAAGGTCGTTTGAACAAGCTGAAAATAATCCCTATATTCTTTCAAGCTAATGTGAGCAGGTATTTTACTCAGAGGTTCCACATAAATCATGTTGGTCATTTGTTGTTAGACATGATCCAAGAGGAAGGCCGATAAAGTATAATGTGATGGAAGAAGAAGATACCAAAGAAGTAGAAGATGATGTATTTGATGATCATGATCGATAGTTAGTTGATGATGGGCCTAATGAAGATATTGAAGAAGACAAAATAGATCACAGTGATGTTCATGGAGATTATATCCATGTCGATGATGAAATTATCGAAATAGATATCAATGGTGGTGGTAGTGGTGGTGGTGGTTGTGGTGGTGGTGATGATGATGATGATGTTATGCTGATGATGAGTTGGATGAAAAAGAAGATCAATGACATTATTGAAATGTATGAGGTTTGCGATTATTATATTATCTATTTGATATTGATATCTTGATAGAATTTTATTTGACTTATATGGTTACTGTTATCTTCTAGAATTGCACCCAGTGCTAAATTCTATAAATCAAGCACTTCTAGAATAACATGAGATTGTTCCAAGGTTTTGGGTATCCTATGACTAGAACAAACCTCCAGAGAAGGGTGAATTCCTACAATACCACCTAAAAACTAAACTAACTCTACTTCTTCAGAGGGAAAAGGACAAGAAGTGACATGAACGAAAAATGCATAATACTAAAAAGAAATTGAAATATTAAAAGGGGTGATACACTTGTTGGAATAATGGAATGGTGTGTACTGAGAGGGGAGGGGTGAAGTAGTACCCTTAAAACTTTTATCAATTTAACCCTTAGCAATCTTTTCTTGCATTATCAACCATATTGCTTTTCTACCTTATGCATGTAATATCAAAACATAAATGTAATTGTGTGTAAACATTCATGAAAAGTAGTTATACATGACACAAGAATTGGTAACGCAGAAGACCCTTGTTAGAAGGTAAAAACTATAGTGGGGATGAAACCCACAAAGCTTCACTATCTACAAAATGGAAGGTGTCAGTTAAGGATACAAGTGTGATCACTTCTGATGATCTTACCCTCTTAGGAGTAACATTTTAGACTGGTTAGGTCTACTTGGTTAAGATATTTTAAAAACACTGTTAAGTGTTCACTCGGTTAAGAGATATACAATAAGACTGTTAAGTCCACCTTCTTACAGGATTTCTTTTATTTTCTAAAATTTTTAGAGAGTAGTCAAAAATGCTTATGACCTAATAGTATGCAATCTTGAATTGACAATTAAAAATATTTTAAGTTCACAAGATATATGTATCACCTATAGTGATTGATTAATACCTCTGTTCTTCTCAGTAGCCTTAAATCTTGTTCTTAATAACTGAATTCATCTTTTTCTGTCCTTGTGCATGAAACTCTTTGTCTGATCCATAGATGTCTATTGCAGCTACAATCATCATATCCTGATTGATTATATATCTATATATATAAAGGTTTTGACCTAATTAGGTTTCATGCTTTACAAGAAAAACTCTATGATCAAAGGTTTACAACTTCACCTTGATCTCCTAGTTTGCATATTTACAATTAGTTAAACTAATTAAAACTATTAAATATGCTTTTCTTGATCCTCAAGAAATGGTTTTATAGCTAAGAATAAAGCTATTTATAAAACTGAAGTGCTTTAGCTGACATGTATCTCAGATCCACTTTTCTCAGGAGTAAAATTGTCTCTCGGTAGACTGGTGCTCGGTTTTCTCTATAGTCTATGCTCGGTGATGTCTATGAATAGTCTGTTAGTGTTCACTGATCTTGGTGATCACTGTGCTAAGATATTTTTGGTGACCATTGCACTTGTTTGTTTTGGTAACCATTGTACTTGTCTATTTTGGTGACCATTGCGCTTGTTTGAATGCTGTCACTCGGTGATCATATTACCAAAAATACAAAAACTATTTCCTTTTATACTAATGACTAACTTATGATCCTTTAGGATTATCAATCCCCCCCTTTGGCATTAGTATCAAAAACTGATATGTGCTAACTAATATGTTCAAGATATACACCAAGTGTTTATCTTGTCAATAACTCCCCCGATGTGCATGCCTTGGTACAATGTATGTACATGTGTTCCTTTGTAAGGGATATACATTTTCTCCCTTTGGATTTCCCCCTTTTGTACATTCATTTTCCCCCTTTTTTGAAAATAATGACAAAGGTGTAGTACTTAGAGCTTGTCAAATATGTGAGCATGGGATTTTTGAATGCCTTCCATCTTCTTCTCCCATTGCTCCTTGAGGTGTTCCAGGGTCATTTTCTCCAAAGTGGTTCTAATGTGCATGTCATATATACTCTCGGTAACTAACATTTCTGGGGTGGCAATCAATGTTTTTTGCCAAAGTCATGTGTTGTTGTAGCAATGTAAGATTCGGTAGTAATAGATCTTGGAGCTCGGTTACTTCATCTCTGATTTTTCTTTCAGTATTTTGTATCTCTAGTCTCAACTATTTTGATTCTACAATATTCTCATAATGCAATTGGAATGCCTTCTCCTTGGTTGTGAGACTTTGTGCACTAGCCTTAAGATCTTCATCTATCTTTTCTATCTTTTTACTATGCTCTTTAGTGAAGTGCTCTAGTGTGCATAACTTTTGAATTGAGGTAGCCACCTCTAAAATAAGAGGTTCTAATGAATTTACCATTTCAGAAAGTTTTACCTTGTTCTCTACCATTTCTTTGCTAATTTTCTCGGTGAGCTTATATTGGTCCTTCTCTTCTACTCATTCTTCTATGACCTTCTCAGTGTCCACATTCTGATTGGTGATTGCCTTGGTCAGAGTAGAGAGTTGATCAAGTATTGGTGTATTTTGATCAATTTCTATTTAGGCACTATTTTCATTAGTATTTCCTTTGTTGTTTCCAATACTAGTGTGTTCTTGTGCTCCTTTTTGAGCTTGTCTTGTATTGCATTTATTTTTCAGAGTTCTCCATACTTGGTTAGGGACTCAGGATCCAGTGTCCTTGGATCACAGTCAGGTATATCTACAATTTCATCAAGTTTGACCAGAGCTTTACTCTTCTTCTTCTTCTTTGGTAAGGTGCTGGAAGCAGGGTAATATAGAACTATAGCAAGTTATTTCTCTATTTCTTTTGATTTGGGTGACTATGTGGGAGGTGTTGTGCCTTTGGTATGCTGCTTGGTATTGACCTATTGGTCAGTAGTAGATGTCTTTACATCAACCTTATCTTTATCTACAACTTTGTTTTCCTCTTCAGTTTCCTTGTCATCACTTGATTTCTCCTCTTCATTTGCATCTTTCTACTCCTCATTTGTATCTTTTTGTTCCCCATGGTCATCACCTTTCTCCATCGGTATGTCTACATTAGGCTCGGGTGTCTTTTCCTTCTCTTCAGTAATTATATTGATAGCTTGTATCAATAAAGGCATGTGACCTGGTACATTTACCTATGCAACATCCGTTGTATCTATTTCATTTGCTTTCTCACTGACATCATTTACATCTTCATCATTCTTGGGATCATCATCAAACTCAATATTAGTTATATCTTTTATGGTGATATCTGTTGTATCCCTTAATGATTGTAATATCTGAGGTACATCATCCATGGCCTTACTTGCCTATGTTCTCAAATCAATTGGAGTGATATCCTCAGTATCATTGATGAAAATGTGTTCTAGGCTCGGTGTGACATCCTTCTCTTCATAGTGAGGTGTCTTAGTAAGAGCCAGTACCTTCTTGGGGGCATTGAAGATTTCATTCCAAATCTCTTTGCTTTCTTTGTCAAGGTCTTTTAATATTCCCTCTAGTACTTTGTATGCTCTCATCTTTGCTGATAATTTATTTGCATGCTCCTTCATTGTATCATCAATTTCTTCAACAGTTGACTTGTGTGGCATGAGTGTAAGCAGGGATATTTCCCTTATCTATTTTTTTGTGTGCAAGGCATATGTCCATCTTGCTAATATTTTTTCATTAGTCTCTTGTGGCATTTTCTTGTTGAATTGTATTGGTACATACTTGTATGCAACCATTGCCTTAATTATGGCTTCTTCTATCTTATTCTGATCTCTGGGAGACAAGGTTAGCCATTGTCTAATATTTCGATGTGATATGATCCCTGTGTTGATGATTGAATCTACAACTTCATCAACTATTTTAGGAACTTTGAGATTTTTAGTTTGGATTCTTTTTTCACTCTCATCCTGTTCAGTCTCATCCTTGTCCTCTTTTCCTCTTATATATTTCTTTCTTTTCCTAGGTGCTGATTGTCTAGTTTGAGGCTTTCTTTTATGATAAGTCCTTACTGTACCATTCTTTACCGATGGTGAGTCTACCTCTTTTGTGGTCTTACTCTTGGTTCTTGATGCAAGTGTTATATTTTTAACCTTTACTTTCTTTGCTGGTGGTGCATCTAATTCAGTAGAATTGGAGTCAGTTATCTCTTTACCTTCACTGATGGGTGACTGTCCCTTGGTGACATCTTTTTTTGATTCTTCATCATTTACTGATAGTTTCTTTTCAAGTGTTTTCACCATCTTTGTTTTCTTTTGGTCTATCTTCTTCACTACCGAAGCCAGTTTTAATTCTAGACTTAGCTTCTTCATAAGTTCCAGATCTTCTCAATGATTTGTCCACTATTTCATTTAGTAAGGCTTCAATAGCCTCTGTAGCCTGATCAATGTTGATCTCATATTCCAGTGGTGGTAACCATGATGTTCTTGGTAGTGCGGGTTTGATGAGAGTGGTGTTAGTGTCCACCATAAAACATATCTCATCCTTATATTTATCTACTAGTTGAGCAGGATTTCTCATCCTTTTCTCCATTGTAGTCTTGAATTTGGCATAGTAGCCATCCATTAACGGTGTGAAGTTACCCCCTAATGACTTAATTAAGTCACTTATCTGTGTAGTTATGGGTTAGTTTGTGTCCCAAATGACATTACCGATAGAAGGAAATACGTTCTAAAAATAGAAGAATATGCACAAAAGGAGGGAACTAAACTTACATATATTAGATCTTGTAGATCTAATTGTTCTCATATTTTATTTTAGTTGCTTTATTAGTATCTCAGATATGTCCAGTTGTAGTCCCTTCTTCACAATTTATATGCAGTATCAACTACTCCACATGCTATGTTGTTCATTCTTCTAGCTTGGAATATTTTATATCCCACCACATATGCACTGAATTTCATCTTAGGGTCAGTCATTGAATTAACCTTCAAACCTCTGCCATCCCACTCGACTTTAGTGAGTTTCTCAATTTCTTCTCATTTTGAATGCTTTAGGCCATTAGCCTTATTGGTTATGGGGTAACCTATCATTGCATGGATCACATACCTTTTGATTAGTTTTGGTTCATCCAACCATATTTTCCTATCATGTACTCGGATGAGTACTGTAAGGTAGAAAATGATGTTAATAGAATAATCGTGTTTTGATACTCAAATCACTTATCACCTTACATTTAATTTTTAGAGTGGAGGGATAAATAAGACATTCCCATTTATTCTCAAATACACAAAGGAAGGATCCAAATTGATCAACCCAAAAAGGATCAATGCATAAATGAATCCATCTATTGGAAATGAGAATAAAGAAGGAGATCCTAGGTTTCCCTCTTAAAAATGTGTCTTTAAATGAATGTAAATGTGTGATAGATTCATAATGATTAAGGATTTTAATTGAAATGAATGATAGAAAATTACTAACCTTGAAATATTGCAGATCAAAGAATGCTGTCTTCTGGGGTCTATAGTCAGTTTCTGGAAAATCTAAAGTATGATCCGGAAAGGAAACGTAGAGACGAACAAAACCTAGAAATATTTTTCTGTTCTGACACCATATTGTGAAAAAGGTTGACCTTGACCCACAAATTTCACCCCTAACCCAATAATTTTGACCTTGACCTACACAGGTCTGACAAAAAATCTGTTTACAGATCCCGGAAGTTGGCCATAAAGGGTATCTAGATCTGGGTTCAGATTTGCAGTCCCAAACTTGTACCTACAAGAAAAAAGAGGTTTGTTTGTTGGGGGGAGGGATTTTCCTTATTCAAACCCTAATTTAGGAATTAACCTTGAAATAAATAATTGAAATAAGAATGCTAGCAAGTAGTAGAATTGAATCTAACAATGAAGCTATGATATTAAATAGATATGTAATTGTAATTAAAATGTAAGCAAGTATGTAAATATGAAAGAATGGACTTTAGAAACCATAAACCTCCATGATTGTATGCTTAGAATCCACCTTGAAGAGATGATGAAAGAGTCTTGAGGATGCACAAAGGGTCTTGAAGGAAGATCACACCATCATGATGGCTAGATCTAGGGTTTGAATGATGAATCTTGAATGCTTGAACCAAATCCCTTCAAAGGCTTGAAAGATTGAATCCTTGATCTTCAATGGAGAACTTGAATGCTTGAGAGGAAGACTTGAACACATTGAAATCTTGGAAACATGTAGAACAATGGATGCTTGAACTTTTTTCTTGACGATGCTTAGAATCTATCGCTTAGAGAAAATGAGAGAGAAAGGCTTCCTTTTATATGAAACTAGGGCACAGTCTTATAAGGAGGCCGACATAGGAGAATTAAATTAAAATTAAACCCATGCCCCTATAAGAGGACCTATATTAAATATAATTTAGGAATCACCACTTCGGAACCTAAAACAGCCGACCCAAAAGCGGGAAATAACTTTTTGCAAAGACCGACATCCAAAAACTGTGGGACCCTGAGATTTGAACCCTGGGTCAAGGTTGAGGTTGAACTTGACCTAGGTTAGGGTCAAGGTTGACCTTGACCTAGGTCAGGGTTGAGGTTGACATAGACCCAAAAGGTTGACCCTGACCTTGAGGTCAAAGACCTCAGATCTGCAGTCCAGGATGCCAAAAACTAGATGGAAAGAAGTGGAAAGAGAGGAAGAACAGGGGGAAATATAGGTCAAAGTTAGGAACCCATTCAAGGTGCTTGATATGACCCCAAACCACCTACTCGAAAGGATAAACTATTCTACAATGGAAGTGCTTCCATTTTCTAACCATACATTTTGCCCCCACTTTAGCGGGAGTGTAGAAATCAAACATGCTCACGGTTAAGTTGGAGGAAAGACACTGGTGGGTTGCAATGAAGTATAATATCACTAAGTCAAGGACATGAGCCCCTAGACCAAGGATTCTTACTCAACATACATACATAAAGATATGAAAGTAAAGAGCAATCAATCATAGAAAACATGCATGATTACATAAGGAAGACAAGAGCAACACTATAGATAACATAACTTCATGATTTAATCCTACTAGCATGAAAGAAAAAGAGAGAGAAAAGAGATAGTGATTACCTCACCTAGTAAGATTCCCACCTTACCATGAATCACCAAGGAGGGAGAGCCCAACAGGTTCATCCATAAACTATGCTTGTAATTTTAATGCGTCTTCTGATGGCTTTTGAAAATATCCATAGATCCACATTCTTGTATCACTATGAATATAAAATGCATGTCTTTTCAAGATTTAGCAACTTATGTGTGTTACCTTTCAAGGACTTAACATATCATAAAAATAAAAAGGGTGCGTATCTCTTTAGGATTTAGCAACTTATGTGCATTACCTTCCGAGGATTTAGCAAAAATAAAAGTAAAAATGTGTGTCTCTTCAGGATTTAGCAACTTATGTGCATTACCTTCCAAGGATTTAGCATATTGAAAATTTAAAAGGGTGCGGCGTTTCAGGATTTAGAAACTTATGTGTGTTACCTTCCAAGGATTTAGCAAAAATAAAAGTAAAAATGTGTGTCCCTTCAGGATTTAGTGACTTGTGTGCGTTACCTTCCGAGGATTTAGCATGCTGCAAAATGTAAATTAATGTAAACTATAGTACAAGGGAGACCCTATATATGCCCCCTCCTTATGATGACTACCCACTAGGCAGGATAAGGAAGAGAAAAGAGGATACCTACTTCACAAGGTAAGGAGATATCCAACTTAACAACAATGTATACCATATTCTTAGCAAAGAGCCTTGACCCTTACATCCAAGAACATAGATAATCATGAAATGGATACATCACTTATGGAAAAAGGATCCTCAAAAAGGGAAGAGCTCTTATCAACAAGACCCTCCACCATAGAAGAGTTCTTAGGATAAATGGTCATCTTCTAAAGAAAAGAGGGAACAAAGATTCAATCACCAAGCCCCCTGTAATCAAGAGGAAGCGAAATCTTCAGATGAAGGAATCAAACTCTAACCCAAAGCAAGAGCAAGAGTTTATCAAAAGCATAGTTTTCAAAATAAAGAAGAGGTGATGACCTAGGACAATCACCTCTCATGTAAGAGGATATCCATAGAAAAAAACATACATCTTTATAAGGAAATAATGTTATATGATAAAAAAATGCCACTAAGCTAAGGAAAGTAGGTCCTTGGATAGAGGAAGAAGGAAAATAATACCTTGCCCCCCAGGGGTGAATGCAAGGGATATATCAAAGTATATCAAGAGCTATTGTAGCAAAGAGATATCATGTAAGAAGTGAAAAAGTAACCCTTGTGAGGGATAGCACCTTATTCAGTTTCCAAGGTGAGAGATTTATCAACCATGGAAACCCAATGTCAAACAATGAAATAGGTTATAATCAAAGACATAGATCCTTAATGCAAACCAAGATTTTCACGTATGATTAGATATCACATAGTAGATAAATACTACTTAACCAAGGGAAAGTGGATCCTGAAAAGATAGAAAAGAAGGAGATGGCATCCTTGCCCCCCAAGTGTAGGGACAAAGATGAAAGGGGACCTATTATATCACTCGCAATACTATGCAAGACAACGAGCCCCCAAAGACTAGGCTAACATTGTTTACATAATATGGAGTTCCATAATAGGAACATAAATGTTATTTAGAGAAAATAGGATTGAAATATAACTCATTACCACATGATATATAAATAATTTTACTATCAATGAGCCAGGCCTAATATTATAATGTAAAGTTTGAAATTCATTAGAATAATCATTAAAACTATGATAGAAAAAAAAGCAAGAATCTTCAAGTATAGACTACATTTATTTTTGTGTTTAGGTCTAGTAATCATCTTCGCACAAGGGAGTTTAGGCAGAACAACCTCTTGGTCAAATTCTTCATAGGGTCATCATGTTTTGAAATGTTATTTGAGATGTTGGTAACATTTCTATGTTGTTGAGGATTAAATTCCAATCCATAAGAATGCTCATGCCCCTCATTCTGTAAGGGCATTTGAACTCCCCATTTATTCTTAGCACATCCTTGAGTATGGAATCATTGTTTAACTAGTAAATGATAACTATGACCATAACAAGAAGCCATATCAAAAGGAGTCAATGGAACTTTGGTAGTCACTATGTCATCATTAGTATGTTCGATAGATTCACAAGAAGGAAAAATAAAGGAATACATCCTAGGAGAAGATGAGGTAGGAGTGTGATTCTCCATAGGATCATCACTAAGAGAGAGAGCATTAAGGGAATTCATATCATTCCCTGCTAATGTCTTATTACTAGAAGAAATCCCAAATGGAGGTAAAGAATCTCTAATTTTCTCTTCTTTCTCTAAAATGTCTACATAAGGAGAGTGTGTTTTAGGAAAAGAGTCATCATCATGTATGAATATGTCATCCATTATTAAATCACCCTCTTGTATCAAATCATCTTCACAAGAAGGAGATAAATCAATGTCTTTATCCAAGGGTTCATCCCAAAAAGTAAAATCCCCCATAATGGCCCCATGAGGAAGAGAATAATCAACATCGAAATCCAAGGGTTCATCCCAAATAGGAGGATTATCCTCCTTATTAATAAAGCACATTGTAGGAGAACCTAAAGCTTGATCCCTAAAGGGGGAAGAATTATATTCTAAAGTAGGCTCATAGAAAAGACATATATTAGGAGAATAAGTAACATCTATCATTAACTCAATTCTATGGTAAAGGTCAATTGAAGAGATTTTAGAGGAGGATAAAATAGGAATAGGATCAATGGAGATCTTATTCAATCAAATTTCATCCTCACTTCCATGTACCTCATTAGGGGATCTATCCTCTTTAGCAACAAAAGCCTCATCAAAGTATTCAAAACAAAAATCATACATGTTGAACACAATGAAAAATGTAATTTTTTTTGTATTTTTAAAGAAATTTTGTGATTTTTATGAATTTTGAAATATAAATGCAAGATCATAAAAGAAAACCTACTTTTAAATGCATGCAAATCTAACACCAAAAAGAAAGAGTTGTCTATCACGGGTTTACCAAAATATAAGGTAGAAAATGATGTTAATAAAATAAGAGTGTTTTGATACTCAAATCACTTATCACCTTACATTTAATGTTTAGAGTGGAGGGATAAATAAGAAATTCCGCTTTATTCTCAAATACACAAAGGAAGGATCAAATTGATCAACCCAAAAAGGATCAATGCATAAATGAATCCATCTATTGGAAATGAGAATAAAGAAGGAGATCCTAGGTTTCCCTCTTAAAAATGTGTTTTTAAATGAATGTAAATGTGTGATAGATTCAGAATGATTTAGGATTTGAATTGAAATGAATGATAGAAAAGTACTAACCTTGAAATATTACAGATCATAGAATGCTATTTTTTGGGGTCTATACTGAGTTTCCGGAAAATCCAAAGTATGATCTGGAAAGGAAATGCAGAGACGAACAAAACCCAGAAATATTTTCCTGTTCCAACACCATCTTGTGAAAAGGTTGACCTTGACCCACAAATGTCACCCCTAACCCAATAATGTTGACCTTGACCTGCACAGGTCTGACAAAAAATCTATTTGCGGATCCCGGAAGTTGGCCAAAAAGGGTATCTAGATCTGGGTTCAAATCCACAGTCCCAAACTTGTACCTACAAGAAAAAGAGGTTTTTTTGTTGGGGGGAGGGGTTTGCCTTAGTTAAACCCCGATTTAGGAATTAACCTTGAAATAAATAATTGAAATAAGAATGCTAGCAAGTAGTAGAATTAAATCTAACAATGAAGCTATGATATTAAATAGATATGTAATTGTAATTCAAATGTAAGCAAGTATGTAAATATGAAAGCATGGGATTTAGAAACCATAAACCTCCATGATTGTATGCTTGGAATCCACCTTGAAGAGATGATGAAAGAGTCTTGAGGATGCACAAAGGATCTTGAAGGAACATCACACCATCATGATGGCTAGATCTAGGGTTTGAATGATGAATCTTGAATGCTTGAACCAAATCCCTTCAAAGGCTTGAACGATTGAATCCTTGATCTTCAATGGAGAACTTGAATTCTTGAGAGGAAGACTTGAACACCTTGAAATATTGGAAACATGTAGAACAATGGATGCTTGAACTTTTTTCTTGATGATGCTTAGAATCTATCGCTTAGTGAAAATGAGAGAGGAAGACTTCCTTTTATATGAACTTAGGGCACAATCTTCTAAGGAGGATAACATAGGAGAATTAAATTACAATTAGGCCCAAGCCCCTAGAAGAGGACCTATATTAAATATAATTTAGGAATCGCCACTTCAAAACATGAAACAACTGACACAAAAGCGGGAAATAACTTTTTGCAAAGACCGACATCCGGAAACCGTGGGACCCCAAGAATTGAACCTTGGGTCAAGGTCAAGGTTGACCTTGACCTATGTTAGGGTTGAGGTCAACCTTGACCTAGGTCAGGGTTGAGATTGACATAGACCCAAAATGTCAACCCTGACCTTGAGGTCAAAGACCTCAGATCTGCAGTCCAGGATGCCAAAAATTGGATGGAAATAAGTGGAAAGAGAGGTAGAACAAGGGGAAAGCCAGGTCAAAGTCAAGAACCCATTCAAGGTGTTTGATATGGCCCCAAAACACCTACTCAAGCTTCCAATTTTCCATTGAGTTCTATGTTTATTCAATTGGCTTCATGACTCATAAGAGCTATTTAATTGGTGATCTAATGATGATGTTCAGTAAGTCTCTATATTTCAGTTTCTCTCTCTTTTAGATTTTCAGTGATCTTCCTCCTGTTATCAATAGCTAATGTTCTTTCTTGTTTAGCTTGTCTAGCATTATTCATAACATTAATCATTCTTACCACCTATGTCTCTTGACCAATCTGTAGTACCTTAACTTGTTTAGTTGGATGTTGATTTATTTCATCGAGACTTGTAATGCTTCCTTCTAATGTGTCAGATGTATTGCTAGACGTGAATCCTGATGACTCAAATAAATCAGGTATCTCTTCTTCATGATATTCATTTTCATTGTAGCAATATGCCATAAATTTTCTTTCATCCAATAGTTCTCTCATCTTGATTCTTTTTTCTTTGTATTGCTCATAGAAGATCTGTATCGACAACTTCTGATTTTCAATATTCTTGTCAAGCTTATACCTTTCCATTGTATGATATTTTCTCTCAAGTGATTTAAAATTTTCCAAATAAGAGATCTAGCTCTAATACCAATTTTTGGCATAATGGAATGGTGTGTACTAAGAGGGTAGGGTTGAATCAGCACCCTTAATTTTTTTTATCGCTTTAACCCTTAGTAATCTTTTCTTGCATTACCGACCATATTGCTTTTCTACCTTATGCATGTAATATCAAAACATAAATGTAATTGCATGTAAACATTCATGAAAATTAGTTACACATGGTACAAGAATTGGTAACGCAGAAAACCCCTATTAGAAGGTAAAAACTACGGTGGGGATGAAACCCACAAAGCTTCACTATCTGCAGAATGGAAGGTTCCAGTTAAGGCTACAAGTGTGATCACTTCTGATGATCTTACCCTGTTAGGAGTAACATTTTAGAATGGTTAGGTCTACTCGGTTAAGATATTTTAGCAACACTATTAAGTGTGCACTCAGTTAAGAGATTTACAATAAGACTATTAAGTTCACGTTCTTAAATAATTTCTTCTATTTTCTACAATTGTTAGAGATTAGTCAAAAATACTTATGACCTGATAGTATGCAATCTTGAATTGCTGATTACAGATCCTTTAAGTTCACAAGATATATGTATCACCTATAGTGATTGATTAATACCTCTATTCTGCTCGGTAACCTTGAACTTTTTTATTCATAACTGAATTCATCTTTTTTTGTCCTTGTGCATGAAACTCTCTGTTTGATCCATAGATTTCTGTTGTGGCTACAATCATCATATTCTAATTGATTATACATCTATATATACAAAGGTTTTGACCTAATTAGGTTTCATGCTTTACAATAAAAACTCTATGATCAAAGGTTTACAACTTGACCTTGATCTCCTATTTTGCATGTTTACAATCAGTTATACTGATTAAAACTATTACATATGTTTTTCTTGATCCTCAAGAAATGGTTTTATAGCTAAGCATAAATCTATTTATAAAACTAAAGTGCTTTAGATGACGAGTATCTCAAATCCAATTTTCTTAGGAATAAAACTATCTCTTGGTAGACTGGTGCTTGGTCTGCTCTATAGTTTGTGCTCGATAATGTGTGTGAACTATCTGTCAGTGTTCATTGATCTTGCTGATCAATGTGCTAAGATATTTTTGGTGACCATTGCACTTGTCTGTTTCAGTGACCATTGCACTTGTTTGTTTCGGTGACCATTGCGCTTGTTTGAATGTTGTCACTCAGTGATCATGTTACCAACAGTCCAAAAACTATTTCGTTGTATACTAATGACAAAATTATGATCCTTTAGGATTATCAACACCATATTTCTAAACTTATGATATTCAGGAAGCTGAAAACACTTTGAACACTATGATGATAGTAATAACTAACACAACTTATCTTAAAAATGCACATGCATAGGTATTTCACAAGAAGGTCTGTAATGTTTAAAATCAAGAATGGAAGGGAAATTTAACAAAAATGAGCTCATATCAATTGCTTAGACAACCTGTAACCTACACATGACACTCTCGTAGAGAAGATATAAAAGATAGTAAGACAAAATCATAAGGAAATCAATTAAACTTCACTAATAATTTGATCATTCACATGAAATACACAACTCTGCAAGATAAAAAAGAAGTTAACAAAAATTTCATGAGTTTCCAAGGTAGCGTATGTATATTTGTGTATATGAAAATCATACCTTTATGAAATTAGTATTGTTACTCATCAATTTAAGTTTGAAATCTAAAAATTAAGCTAATTGAATTGAAATGAACAATGGGCATCTCATAGCTCTCTACCTAGGAAAGAAAATAGTATGCTCTTAGCTTTGAAAATCCATTGATGATAGTCCTAGTAATGCAAAATTGAAGCTATTTGATGCAATTATTATTGAAAAGCTACAATGTAAACAATTGTTGTTTTATCATTGATGTCAAACCTTAACTGGTGAGGCTATTTCTATCTATTTGAGTACCATATCTATTTATTACTAAAGAAGATTTGAAGGAAAAGATAACAAGAAGACCCAGTGAAATGGTTGAGTTACGAGAAATTACAAGGGTACTTGATCAGTTGGCACATTGGCAAGGTAATGTGTTGTTTATCTATAACACTAAAATGAAGATGTCAGTTTACCGGGAAAAGTTTATGCCGAGTGAAGTTTGTGTCGACCGAGCACCAGTGTATGCCAAGCATAATTTCTAGTGTGGACCGAGCACCAATAAATTTCTGGAGAAAACAGTGATGAACAAGTAGAAGAACACAGTGTCGGCTGAGCACCATTATTTTGGTAAATATTGAGATTTGAGATCTCTGGCCAACAAAATTGAATTTATTGGGATATGTAAAGTTAATTAAGGATAAGCACGATTGGTCCACATTAATTAATGCAAAGGTAACCGTAATTAATGCATGGATTCAAGATTTAATTAGTGATTGCAATGGAAAAGTAAATTAAATGTAAATAATGGAAAGATTCGTTGGATCCAACCTAACCTAAGATCTACGATCTTGATTAAGAGGAAAAGATTTATTTTACCTAGATGAAGAGGTATAAGATAATCTCAAAGGGGTTATTCAAGAAGTGAGATGTATGTGCTAAGTGTATGCAAGAGGATTGCATGGTTAATTGACTGACTAACATAATCGAGAAGAGAAGGCTGAGCAGAGAAGCAAAGAAATGCAAAAGTGATTACTTGACGGATTTCCAAGAAGATCTGAAGATTGAAATGAGAATGGAGGCCACTCAGTGAATTAGCATTAGAGATGAACTAGATCTATATTTGCAAAGTAAGTTGTATGTATCATATCACACCCACTGATTACTTTCTAACCATTGTATTAGTAAAAATCCTTTAACTAGGTTGACCTAATAGTCATTGTATAAATCCTTTGAGAAAGGTGACATTTAGGTGAAATGTTCTAAGTCCTCTAACAAGGCCACTCCTGACAAGGTGATTAAATCCTTTAACCAGGTCACATTTAGCAATGTGTTTTGTAACCTTTAACAGGGTTGGCTCCTAGCAGAGCTCACTTCAGAAGAGTGAAAATTTGGTAGCATGTTACTAGTGGTTTTCCCCAAATTGGGTTTCCACCTTAAATATTGGTGTCAACTTGTGTGAATGCTTATGTTTTGTTTTACAATAAAGTTTCTACAAGCTGATTACATTTGAACAGTAAACTATATATTTATGTTGTTGATTTATACTGTTGCTATCGAGCAGACCTAGGTTGCTTAAAGTGCTATAAAGTTTCAATTGGTATATCTAGACCTATGGATAAATGATTCACCCCCCCTATCAGTTATTCTAAATTCATTCTATCAATTGGTATTAGAGCTCTGGTCTCTTGAAAATAGTTTGAAGGTACTTGGAGTGAAAGATCAAGATGTATAAAAAGAAGGTATCGAAGTTGAACAAAGATAACTTCCCTACATGGCAGAGTTTGATGAAATTGCATATGGCTAGTATTGGTGATGCTACTAAACACTATATTGAACATGATTATGTAGCCCCTACAACACCTCTCACCGCTAAACAATTAAGAGAAAAGCAGGAACACAATCAAGCAATGTTGGAGATCGCATCATCCTTAAGCTATCTTGAATTTGAAGACATAAAGTGTTATATAAATGCAAAGTAGATGTGGGATACCCTAGCAACCATGTATGGAGGAGATACAAATGTGCTAAGAGCCAAATCTGAAAGTTTAAGAGTCAAGTTTGATGAAATGAAAATGCAAGAAGGAGAAAATATAGTTCAATATTGTGGTAGGATAAAAGAAGTTGTGAATGCTATTAGAGGAGCTAATGGAACCATTGATGATAACACCATTATGAGAAAGGTACAGAGGAATATTCTTCCTATATATGCTATTAGAGTCTCTGCAATTCAAGAATTGGGATGTACTCCTAATAATAATTTGACTTTGGAAGGTCTGGTAGGCAGACTTACTGCATTTGAGATGTCAAATTTTGATAACTACACTCCACAAGCTATTGAATCTGCATTCAAGTCCTAGTTGGTCCTTAACAAATAAAAGAAAGGAAAGAAATGTGTGAACAGTGACATCAACACTACTGATGATGATCTGGAAGAACTTGAGGCACTTATGGAAAGAACACTATCTAGAGGAAAAGGAAAATTCAAAGGTAAACTTCCTATCATTTGTTTTTCAAATAACAAAGTTGGTCATATTGCTGCTAGATGTCCTAATAAGAATGAAAAATAGGAAAGAAGAGATAGCAAGTACAAAGACAAAGGATGACTGAGAATTTAGAAAGTATAAGGATTACAAAGACAAAGGTAAGAAATCTTTCTATATAGCTGAAGAAGCTTCTGACAGTGGATCTAAAAATTCTGATGAAAATGATATAGAAGTTGTGTATGTTGCTATGAAAGATGACTCTGATGATGATGAGAAAACTGCATTAATTTATTATATGAGTAAAGGTGATCATTAGATTATTGATAGTGGTTGTTCACATCACATTACTGGAGATAAAAATAAATTTGAGACCTTAGATTAGTGTAGAGGTTGTTATTTTAAATTTGGCAATGATGCACCATGTCTTGTTAAAGGGAAAGGATCAATTAAATTAACTGACAAGATCAGATGTGATAATGTATACTGGGTTGATGATATTAACTATAATTTATTGACTGTTGCACAGATGAATACTTCTAGTTACAGAGTTGAGTTCCATCACAAGAAGGAAAAGATCTTTGATGCCACTGGAGAACTAGTTGGAAGTGGATAACAAACAAAAGGTAACCTGTTCTATCTGGACTTAGCTGATGAGACATGCTTGTTTTCACAATATAATGATGTTTGGTTATGGCATAAAAGGTTGTGTCATGTAAAATTTGATAACTTGGTAAGAATAAGAAAATTGAAAAAGGTTAGAGGGCTGCCTAAGTTAAAGAAACCTGAAAAGGCAATGTGTAAGCAATGTCAGTTGGGAAAAATGACTAAGTCTAGTTTCAAGAGAAAGACTCATACTTCTGAGGAAATTTTGGAATTGGTTCATATTGACCTTTGTGGTCCCATTGGTGAGAAAATTTACTGTGGAGATAGATATTTCATTCTATTTGTTGATGATTACTCTAGAATGATGACTGTTATGTTTCTTAAAGAAAAATTTGATGCATTCTAGTTATTTAAGTGGTACTTGGAAAAAGTTGAAAAAGAGACAGGTAAAAGTCTGAAATGTTTGAGATCTGACCGAGGAGGTGAGTTTATTTCTAATGAGTTTAATAGATTCTGCAATGACTGAGGTATAAAAAGACAAATGTCCATGCCTAGGACACCACCACAGAATGGTATTGCTGAAATAAGAAATATATCTATATGGACTGTGCCAGAACACTAATGATGGAGAAAAATGTTACATATAAATATTGGAGAGAAGCTGTGAGTACAATAGTCTATACCCTAAATACAGTACAAGTCAAGAAAGGTACTAATGCTACACCTTATGAGCTATGGTATGGATATGCACCTAATTTATGATATTTCAAAGTTTTTGGAAGTGAATGCTTAATACTAAAGGATAACAGAAATAGTAAACTTGATGCTAAAGGTGAGAAAGGGATATTTCTTGGTTATTCAACTAGAAGCAAAGCATATAAGTGTTTGAATTCTAACACTAACAAAATTGTGGAAAGTGCAAATGTTAGAAATGATGAATATGCAGAACGAAATGAAGTAGAATGCTTACAAGAACCTGAAAGTTACAAATCATTTGTTTATCTTGATGAGGAAGATTCTAATGTATTACCTGAACTTGAGGAAGAGGTTGTTGAGAAACAAGTAGCACCTGCCAAGTCACAGAATGAGGTTGCTGGGCAACAAGAGGTAATTGCCGAGCTATCTGATGGAGATGCCAAGACACAAAATCAACCTAAATTGAACGAGAAAAATGAATCTGAAGCAAGACAAGAACCTAATATAGAAGTATGTAAGGAGGCACCACAAACCCAATCAAATCATATGATCAAAGGATTTTGCAGTTATGAGAAGAAGTAAGTTGAGAGACGGTACATGCTTGTTATGTGATTTTAAGCCTAAAATAGTAAAAGATGCTTAAGAAAATGAAGATTGGATACAAGCCATGAATAAAGAGATTGAGAAGATTGAAAAGAACAAAACTTGGACACTTGTACCCAGGTTGAATGAAAAAAATGTAATTAGTACTAAGTGGGTATTCAGAAATAAGCTGAACAAACATGGAGAAGTAACAAGGAATAAAGGTAGACTGGTATGCAAGGGATATGCACAAGAGGAAGGAATTGATTATGGAGAAACATTCACCCCAGTTGCAAGGTTGGAAGGAGTCAAAACTTTACTAACATATGTAGCATACAAAGGTTTTAAAGTTTATCAAATGGATGTAAAGTCAACATTTCTGAATGGGATACTAGAAGAAGAAGTGTACATTGAACAAGTTGATGGATTTGTTGACCCAAGCAAGAGGAACATGGTTTGCAGACTACACAAGGCACTATATGGACTGAAGCAAGCACCAAGAGCATGGTATGAGAGATTGCACAATTATCTGATAAGGATTGGATTTGCAAGGACCATTGACAACAAAAATTTATATTTGAAGATAGAACAAGGTAAAGGTACTTTATTAGCTGAATTTTTTGTTGATGACATTATATTTGGTGGACAAGATGTGTTATGCAAAACATTTACAAAAGAGATGCAAACTGAATTTGAGATGTCTATGTTTGGTGAAATCAAATTCTTTGTTGGCTTACAAATATATCAAATGAAGAATGGTATCCATATTACTCAATAAAAATATGTCAAGGAGATACTAAATTTTTTTGGAATGGAAGAATCAAAACCAGTAAGTACACCCATGGCTACTAGACAGAAGTTAACAAAAAATGATGATACAAAAGAAGTGAATCAAACTCTTTATAGATCAATGATTGGAAAGATGCAATATGTTGTGCATAGTAGACCTGATATTTCTCTGGATGTTGGAATTGTTGCAAGATTTTCTACCAATCCCAAGGAAACTCATATGATGGAATTTAAAATAATTCTGAGATATTTGAAGGGTACAGATGAATATGGTATGTATTACAAAAAGAATGACAAGTTTGAACTTAGAGTTTACACTAATTCTGATTGGGTTGGAAACATGGATGATAGGAAAAGAACTACATGTGGCACATTTATTTAGGGAAAGAGATTAGTTTCTTGGACAAGCAAGAAATAGAATTGAACTTCACAATCTACAACTGAAGCTGAGTATGTGGAAACAACAATTAATTTCTCTAATATTGTGTGGTTGAAGATACTACTGAAAGGTATGAAAGAGGAGATCAAAGAACCAATTGTTATATATTGTGATAACACAAGTGCCATTAATATTTCTA
Organism: Thuja plicata; assembly: GCA_018584345.1. Classification (NCBI taxonomy): domain Eukaryota; kingdom Viridiplantae; phylum Streptophyta; class Pinopsida; order Cupressales; family Cupressaceae; genus Thuja; species Thuja plicata. The sequence continues at coordinate 1,783,797 of MU225994.1, forward strand.
AGAACCCTGTGATGCACTCTAAGAAAAATCATATAGCTATTAAGTATCATTACTTGAGAGAGTTAGTTCAAAACAAGGAAGTGAGACTAAAATATGTGCATACTAAGGAATAGTTGGCAGACATATTTACAAAAGCACTACCCAAAAATTATCATGAGTATCTGCGAGGTAAATTAAGGGTGATTCCCCTAACTGAGGCTAATTAGTTCAGAATGGAAGTGTTGCATCAAATGTTATCTTTAGAATATTTGACACATTGATGCATAAGAGTAACACTTTAGGAAGATGACTAAAGCTATGAAAGAAAGAAAAGGATAGAAAAGAGGATCAGTCATAAGCAAGATGACAGGAACAACATGATACAAAGTTAGAACTGAAGAATCTTCATAATAAAGATGTCAATGTTTTTGGCATTGTTGTCAAAGAGGGAGAGTTTACTACTTAGAGAAAAAGGGAGAGATTATTGAAAGAAGGAAGTCTACAAATGAACATAAATAGAAAGATTTTGTTAGAATAGTCCCAAAGGATAACTGAGAGGGGGGGGGGGGTGAATCAGTT
>MU225994.1:1801348-1817722 GCA_018584345.1 Thuja plicata
GTGGAAGCATCAAGAAGACCTAAAGATTCTTCTGGATTAGGTCACACTGAACAACATACAACCACTAAAGATGGAGAATCATCTAAGATAGGTGAAAGAAAGAATGCAAAGCTGAGAAACAAGAAACGTATTTGTCACCATTGTGGAAAACCAGGTCATACAACAAACATTTGCCGAAGCAAGAATGGTAAGTCCAAACCTAACACTAACTTTAATGGTTATTGCTTTAACTATAATAAGTTTGGTCATCAAGCACGTGAATGTAAGGAAAAGGCAAGAAAAAACACCTAGACTCAATGGTAATTGCTATAATTGTCACAAATTTGGTCATAGAGCACAAGATTGCAGATCTAAAGGTAAACAAGAATGGACATCAAGGGTACAAGAGAAATCATTAAGAAAAGGCAATCATTACAATTGGGATTATAATACATGGCATAGTTGTCATTACTATGGTGAGTATGGACATGTTCTAGAAAATTGCATAAGGACACATTTCAGAGGTAAGTCCAAAAGTTGGATGAATGGAAGGTTAGTTTGTCACAGTTGTCTGAAAATTGGTCATACAAGGAAAGATTGAAAAACTAGAGTACCAGCTCCTATTGTTGAGAAAATTAGGGATCAGATGAACAAGACATGGGTTAAGAAGTCTAAACCATGCAGCAGTGAAGCTAATGAAGCCTAGGTCACCCAATCCAATGGATCAGGTGATCACATCATCTCCAACTAAGAGAAAGAGGTATGTAAGGAACTGTATTTAAAATTCTTATCTTACATCAGTTCCTAACATGAAATGTACAAAAAGTCCATATTTGCATATGCTAAGATGCACCAGGACATATCTGAAGACAAAATGCCAAGATGAGTCAATTGCACTGATAGGTGCTGAGTACTATTCATATACACTAAAGCCAAGTTCTTTAGTAAGTGCCAAGTTTTGTTGGCTGAGTAAAATTTTGTGAAGGCCGAGTGGAGTGAGCTGAGTGGGATGCAAGATGTGTTAAGGCTGAGGACAGCTGGCTTGCACTAACTCAATGGGAAAAACATTTAATGATCACCTACTTTTACCCTTCAAAGCATATAAGAGATGAACAGTCGACATTTCATTTTTACCTTGCAATTTTTACTATTTACAGAGTGAATTGAAGCAATTTGTAGAATTGATCCTAATGAAGCTAGGAATGAATATTTCATTAGTGTGCCAACAAAAATAGTGAAGTGAATAGTGAACTAAGAACAGTGTGAAGAATCACTTGCCGAGGTATTCTATTTTCCATCTCTAAAACCCTAAATTTTAGAATTATGGCTGCAAGTTCTTCTGCACCAGCCAAGAGTATGGAGGTAGAACAAGAACAAATTTAGTTGGTTAGGAGTGATGAATGTGAACCTCTCAACTTTTGAGCCATTTCGGAAAGTGCAATTCAAAGTGATTTAATGGGAGCTGTCTCATCCATTCCTCCCAAGGTACTCATGATTCATGATGTTCGATCATGTTATATGGTTAAAATTGGAGAAGTAGGAGATAATGAATTGAGGAAATCCTACAGTAAACTGTGTGTTAACATAGTTCTGAAGGAAGAATTCAAACACTTAGCTGAAAAAGGGTTAACTCATGCCCTAGATTCTCCCCAAGGTTTTAAAGATGAATGGATCAAGGTTATCCTTAGCAGAGTTCATGACATGAGCATGTGGCTAGACAATGGACCAGTCAAGATCACCAAGAGTATGATTCATCAAGTGACTGGATATCTTGTAGTGAATGAGAAGAAAACCATGAGGGATAACAACAAAGAGGAAATTACATTGAACACTGGAGCAGTATGGAATAATAGAGGTATGACTATCTCTATAATTATTGATCTAGAACTTTTTTGGAGTAAGGGTAATTGCACACAAGTTCTATCAGTCTAGCAGATTGGACAGTGTTCCCTGTATAGTAGTTAATCAGGCATGAAAAATTGTGAAGAAGAATCACACATATGATCTTTCCAAGCTACAAAAAACACAGTTAGCCAAGAACTTTGCATCAATCAGAAAGGCTAAGAGCTCGTCATGTAAGTTTGGTTCTTTACTAGTTTGTATATTCTTCTATATTCATAATACATTTCCTACTCTAGGAAATATTGTGTGGAAAAAGGATAGGCCCATTACAGTTCAGATCAGTGAATGTATAAAGAAACTAGGGAGCAATTTAAATAGCATTATGGGTAGCTATTTTGTTGAATTCAAGAAGAGAATGAGATTAAGGATTAGGATTCCTAAGTCACTAGTGGAGAAACACTATGAGGAAATTTGTTTTCTAGTTGACATAGATAACAATCATATCAAGGCAGTAGCTCCTAGAATAACATGTTTAGAGCCATTTCCATATGAGATTAATGTTGATGAAGCATCAACTGCCATCATTGCACTCTTAGCCAAGGCAATTGACACCACTGCAGAGAGATTTGGAAACTTTGAAGAAGCTAAGGCTAAGATCTCTAGAAGTTTGAATGAAGGAACTATGGAGAGGAAAAGAAAGAAGATAGTGAAAAATTTGAAGAAAAAGGTTGGCTTGGGTAGTGATGAAGAACTTGAGGATGCACCTCTAGGTCTATCCACTAGACAAGGTGAGGATATTTCAACTGAGGAGGAAGTCAGTGCATCAGAAGAAGTTACAAAGAAGGCTAAGGGAAAGAAGCCATCAATTGTTATTGTAACCAAGCCTAGCCAAGAAAAACCCAAGGTTACACCTCCTAAAAATAATCATCCAAGGACAAGAGCATCTACTGTCACTTCCCCAGTAGAAGTGAAAAAAAAAGTATATGGCAAGAGAAAATTTGCAGAGAGCAGTTCTGGTCAGGAAGCAAAGGTTGCTCCTAAGGTTGTGCCGAGTAAGCCAGCAAAGAGACCAAGAAGGAAATTAAATCTGGCAACAAATAGTGATGAGGAGATGACAGAAGCAGATGTACCCAGCGACATACCTACAACTTAGTTCAAGAAACCAGAAAGCATTGATGAGGTATGTGATACATTAAGGAATTCAGCAGGGTTAGCAACGTTTAAGTTCATCAAATATGAAAAGTTGAAAATAGCAGATAGGCACAAAGTTTAGGAAGATCTCTTGGACATGATGAGCACTTTTAAATTGACTCCTACAGAGATAAGAAATCATGTTCCTGATGAACTATATGAATTTTTTTCAAGAAAATGGGAATTTTCACTTTCCACTGAGAGACAAATCTGAGAAGGAAATTTAGCCACAATAATTCCTGACTTAACCTCTAAACAACGAACCAAATTCATTGAGGAGTACAAGTACAAGTTTGTGCCAAAAATTAGAGGATATGCTATTTTGAAGAATGACATAGAAGGTTTAGTTCAGCAGAGTACAAGGATATGGAAAGAGATTTTTGGATTACTCATTCCAAAAGACAAGAAATTTGGTGAAGGGACATCCAAGCCCAAGGCACAAGAAGTTGAAGAAAAGACTATCCCTGAATCAAAGATAGTCAAAGATCAAATTGCAGTAGAAAAAGATAAGACTAAGGATGCATTAGATGCAACACACACTATTGATCTGACTGCAGACAGTCCTATGGATTATATAGTTGATGATCCAAGCAATTTGAATGCCGAGGAACAATAGATGCCAAATGGAAAAGACATTGATTCGCCTATTAAGGCAACTGAAATAGAAGAAGAGAAGACCACATCTGAGGAAGTAATTGAAGTTGTTAGTGATCAGAAAGTTTAGTGAGTCTAGCTGCCGAGCTAGAAATCAAACTAGAAGTTATGAAGGTTGCAAAGGATAGCTGGGATACAACATTTGAATCCACACTGCAGCTTCATAAGCAATTTTTGGATAAGTATAACTTAACCCCACCAACAATCAGTGACAAAAACAAGGGGGAAGTTAGTAAGGAAGTTAGTACTACTGAAGGAGGAAGCTAGTACAGAAGTTGGTAAGGAGATATGAAAGGATACATCAGTACAGCAAAGGTACACTTGTATATAATTTTTGAAGGCATTGTAAAAATTTTGTAAGTATATTCCTAGGGGGAGTACTTAGTGTACTTAGGAAATACTTTTGATGAAATGTACATAAGTTATGATAAGTTTTTTTGCCACTAATATCAAAGGGGGAGATTGTTAATCTCTAAGTTATGTTGATGATTAGTGCCCAACACTTAGTCATTTCATTAGACAGTTTTAGTTGGATATCACTGTGGCCAAGCTAAAACTATGCAAGGCCGAGAAACATTGTCAAATAGTTTTTAGTATGCCTAATTACATTGCTGAGCTAAGTTACATTGCCGAGCTGAGTAAAGACAGAGATGTCAAATGCTGAGTGACAGACAGTCAAAGTGCCGAGCAGGACAATTTTTGTATACTTGTCAGGAATGATACAAACTTCAAGGATAAGTGATCCACCCGACATGTATAAGCTTTTTGGGCTGACATTGTGTGCATTTAATATTTTTATACAGAGTTAGTTATGCATTCAATTGTTTTATCCAATGGATGACTCATTGTAAGCATTAATTGTTTTACCATCAAGACATGGATATCAAATCTTGATCGTTGATCTAGATCTCACTGTCAAATCTGTATAGATATATTAGATTGCTTTGAAACCCTATTTCATGTATATGTATGGATGTATGTACAAGAGGAAGAAGAGTAATTGATGAAGTGACTGCATTTTGAAGTGAAATGCACAAAGGGTAATTTTGTTCAGAAGCAAAGATCAAGCAGAGCATAACACAGTGAACAACAGAGTAAAGGTATATCAGATTATAAGATCAGAAGAGATACTGAAAAGAGGATATACGTCATTAGCATCAGTGTGCATATTGAAGGATCAGTACTTGAGACTTTCTAATCATTGTATCAGGTAAAAATCTCTTAACAGAGTGGTTTTAGTAGGCCTGTATCTATCTCTTAACATAGTGCTTACTTCATTGTAATTCTAAATCCTTTAACAAGGTAGATTGTAATGATCTGAAGCTTTTAATAGAGCAGACCTTTAACAGGGTAGATTACATTTTGTAATCAAACATTGTAACCTTAATAGGTACACTTTATTACTACAGTAGTGGAGACTTTTGTGGGTGTCATCCCCACCCCAGTTTTACCTATTTAGGTTTCTGGGTTACCAAATTGTTGTGTTATGTGTTACTTATTTCATGGTGTGGATTCTATCTGAGATTACATTAGATTCATTTATGTATGAATGTGGATCAACTTGTTCTTAAGTGTTTAATTTTGAAGATCTGATTCACCCCCCCTCTCAGTATCTTGCTTTCCCATTATTGTATTTCCAACATAATGCTCTTTTGGACAAATAATGCGTAATGATTAATGGTATGCAATGTTTTTTATTAAAGTCCAACCTAATTGATCTAAAAGAGATTTTTTTTTTTGATGATATCAACCCTTTGGAAAATTGATTCCCTAACCCAAGATATCCTTTATGCAAAACTACTTCTAAAAATGAATGCAACTAACTGTCATTTTTGCAAAAGAATGCATGGATTAAATTTTCATCATCAAACTTTTTGGTACCTCTAGCACGTACACCCACTGGTGTGTTTGACAAACCACGATGATATGAATACTTCTATCATTGGATTTCAACAATGAATCTGGTACAACTCTCATTGGTTGAACCATGGGAGTATGAATATCGCTTTCATAATATTCAATGTTGCAACTGGATTTTGGCATTAAGATATGGAAGATCTAAATGACCAAGGTATCCTTTTGCATAAATAGATAGAGATTGAATCCCTTCCATATGAAAAATTTCCTTGATGACTCTTTGATGGTCATGTCCTTAGAAAAAGTTGCATACTTCAATGCATCAATATTACAATAGTCACACATAAATCAAGAAAAGATGTCACGCTTTCATCATTGCTAATCTAGTCGAAACATCATGGATTAACTAGAAATACATGACTCAAGAAAACTCAAGACCTCATCAAAACCTTAGTGTTATTGTTGTATCCATATTTCAAATAGAACTTCCATCCATTTTGATGTTTTGGGCTTTGTTTATTTTTAATTTTGATAATAATAAGTCAATGAAGGTTAAGGATTACGTTTGTGTCAAGATCATATGTGAATCGAACAATGATGTAAATCAAAGGTTCAAGTATCTATTTGTTGTGATTGGATGCCTTGATTCATGTGAATTGGTTCCTTCTTTGATGAAATCTGTTAATTTTGGATTAATTCCCCCAGTTGAAAAGAAATATGTTGGGCTTGGGAAAATCTCCAAAATATGCAAGATGCAACTCAAAGAATTTATTATGACTATGTGCAAATGATGGATGAAAGGATATATACAATGGTGATAGGGAGATGCAAATGTGACCATGTAGCTAGGTAAAACGAAAGGGTCAAATGGCGCCTGTTTACTAGGTTTTCACCACTTAAATTTATTGCTCTTTTTCTCTTTTTTTCTTTTTTTGCTACCAAGGTGCCTATTGCTAGGTTTTCACCAAGGCACTTTTTATCCTTTTCAAATTTTTTGTTTTTTTTAATAATTTTTTTTTTATTACCAAGGTGCTTGTTTACCAGGTTTTCACTAAGATAACAAATTTTTAGGATCCATATTTGAGTTTTTTTTCTTTCTTCATGCTCAATTTTCTACTTTTTTCTCTTTTCTCAAGACTATTTCCACTATTTTTGAATTTCTTTAGGATCTCTTTTCACTATTTTTGAATTTTTTAGGATCTCTTTTCACTATACAAATAATGATGCTTTCTTCTATCTGATATGATCTCTTTTCAATATACAAAAAATTAGCTATGATCACCTATAAGTTCACCCAAATCGGGCATCATCACTCAAGGCTCTAAACAAAATCCCCCTCCTTGGCTAGCTAAACATCATAATTGCATAAGAGTGGTATTTTTAAATTTTCAAAAAAAATCATTTACTTTTCTAAATTAAAAATATTGGAAAAACAATTATCATTTGAGGGGATGTCCTTGATTCCCATCCCTCTCCCTAGTGTGCGCCTTCTCTCTACATATCTCATCACTCTATTGGCATGGTCTTTTGCACCCGCTCTAGCACTATAGAGTCCCTTGTACTCTAAATTCTCTGCAAACCTAGCCTCACCCACACTAGTGAACTCTAGTAGCAACTAGTGTGCTCTAGCATTGATCTCATCACTCTAGATCCTCGTATGTGCATTGTTCACCCCACACCACTCCACTCACTTGCACTTAGCTCACTCAACCTGTTCATTGGCTCAATTCAAGTCTAGTTCCAACCAGGTGTTCTAATTTTCACAAGGCGTGCTCTTAGCACACTTCCTAGATGTGCTCATAGCGGTTCGCACCAGACCCATGTGACTGCTCACAGACTCCCCAATTCTCAAGAAATAAAAACAAGGACGTGTGACAATGTACCAGTTGGCCATGTCACCCACCTTCAAAGTAATTTTAGGTGCATGTGGCATCCAAATAGTAGTACATGTTAGACCGAACACATAACACACATTAATAATAATAGAGCAATCAACATCCACGTCATTGCCAACTAGATTTCCATGGCATTGGCTATAGACCATGTGGCAACATTCTCATCCTACAAATAGATAATCAATATATAACATGTGGCAATCATGCAAGCTAACATCATTGTACATAGATTGATTCCATCACTATGAGAATATTTTTGATAGTCGTTTGACTATCAAATTTAGAGTCATTGGATTTCTATGATAGTCACTTAGATGTCAAATTTAACACGTTGAGTTGTTGGCATCAATAAGGTTTGGAGAATTTATCCCCTTTCACCATCTACATTTTTTTTTAAAATTTTGTTATCTTAGTCTAAAGGCTCATATCTCAGTCATTTTAAGGCCTTTTTTTCAGAGATTTTTTTTTTCTAATTTTTGGGTATAATTTCATACTCTTCACCCCATACATGTGTTTTCTAATTTTGATATGCATAATTTTCAAAAAAAAATATTTTTTCATAAGTGTAGCTATCTAATCATCATTTATGAAACTTTCAAGGCTTTTCTCAGGCTCATACAAACTCCTTTTGAGGCTCCCTTTGTTTTAAATGCATAATTTTTCATCTACTTCTCTATTTTTCTATTTATTCATAGCCATTATAGGTAGAAATAACACTTTTAGAACGTGATATTTTTTGGCCCATTTTGGCAATTGTAATGCTAGGATCTAAGTTTGGTCTTTTGCATTAGTGGTTTGGGTATGATATATCTTGATTAAGGTAGTTTTAAACATAAAAACTAGAAGTATACTTTTCTCTTTTTTTGCAAATGGTCACTATAAATGCACTAAGTATAAAGTGCCAAATCATCATTTTGTGGTGGCAGGGGGTGGTTCTTTGATTTAGTGAATTTTTTATTTGGGGGGGGGGGGGGGGGCCTTTGTGCTTGTGTGTCTTTGTCTTTTGTTCTCTATTCACTTTTAGNGGGGGGGGGGGGGGGGGGGGGCCTTTGTGCTTGTGTGTCTTTGTCTTTTGTTCTCTATTCACTTTTAGTTATGGGTTCTCCTAAATTTCCAATTTTGACTCCACATTATTATGCAACATGAAAACTTAATGCATGGAGTAGAATAATGGAAAAAGGTTTAAATCATTATGTTGATGGAACAATTTTAGAACCCTCAAATCTTAAGCTGATTATTTTCTAAAAACTCATTGGATCATTAAAAGTTCTATCTCTCTTGGAATGTTTAGGAAATATATATCACTTGATCTTATCTTTCATATTGAAAAGTGTAAGACAATCAAGAAAGCTTGAGACAAAACTTCTCAATCATATGATCAAGCTAATGAGAATAGAGGATACACACTTGATATTGGACTTATAAATTTGGATCCTAAAATTTTTAATACAATCCAAGACTATATTAGTAAGGAAAACAAGCTAAGAGGAAAACTCAAATATCATGAGATTGAGAAGAAGAATGTGTAGTTGGTCTTCAATTTGTTGGGGAAACTTCCTTCAAAGTATGCAACTTTTGTTTCCAGTTTCCAAACTCATCGGGTAACAATGGGGATTTCCTATAACACTACACCATCATTAGATTATTTCATAGAGATTTTGATGCTTGAAAAATCAAATTTGATTACAATGGGCATTCTTACGTCATCCAAATCACATGAATTAATGGATAGTCATCAGAAAGGATCCAACAATAAACACAAACAATCAAAGCCTAAGCCACACAAGGATAGAGCACAATCTTTCTCTCAATAACAAGGATATTATACATCTTCTCTTAATAGGGACTCATATAAGAAGGATAATCCTACTCGTGCATATTTAAAGATGATTGGACATGAAGAAAACCATTCTTATAAGAAGGATATTGATGAATTAAACAATCTTCTTGAGAAGAATAGAATCAATTTTACTTCAAGAATATTACTTTAGCTTCTTCTTCAAAACAAGTAGAATTTTATAAGGGAAATATTCACACTTTTTGGACAAGTAAGAAAGGAAAATGTATATTTTCTACTATAGGTCATGATTAATGGAGATCACTTCTAGATTCAGGGGATTCTCTCATGTGGCATCTTTGTAGTCTATGTTATCTTCATTTGAGCCTTGCAAGATGCCACCAATTTTTATGGGAAATCATGTATGTATGAATGTGATTGAAAAATGATCCATTGATATTGGGGATAGAACCTTTAATGAGTGTCATGTGGACCTCACTTGACCAATAATCTTCTTTCTATCTATCAAACTACTCATGGTGCAGAAAGGAAGGCTGTGGAATTATCTAGTGATTCATCTATAATTATTTTCTATGCACAACTCATAAACTTTACATGACCATGCATTAGAAATTCATATTAAGGTTATGAAGCACACTATCTTAAAAGGAAAATTACAACCATGAATGTTCATATCAACCACGCAACCTATAACCCACACGAGACACATTTTCTATCTAAAGGTACAGATGATGACATAACTTCAAGAATCTTTGTCAAATCACAATCCAAGAAACCTCAACCATATAATGACACACAATGAGATAACTTCTTTGAAATAAAAATAACATATCGTGTATTGATAAAGAAGGTGCTTACAACAACTTACAAGTATGAAAATTGAGATACAACACATAATCAGACCAAAAAGAGTCTTACTTCAAGCTACAATACATGGTATGATAAGAAAAAACTAACTCCAAAAAGGAGTGCAGAAGCTTCTTTTTAGAAAATAACTGTTAATCACCAAATTGCAACATGTTCCATAAAGATAAGAACATGTCTCCATCCTCTTCTTGGGTCAGATCTACCTGAAAATTGTCAATAAAGACCCTTGAATGTGCTCCAAAAAGGTTTTTGTATGGATAAAAAGTATTTAATATTGATCCCCTTATTGATGAAGTGCCTAAAGTTTCTCCTATATTCTTGTAATTTTCCCGAATGAGATCAAAACTACCTCCTTAATCTTCTCAACCAACTAAAAAAGTCCCAAACATTTCCTAGATACTCTCCACATGTCTCCAAACTATCCAACCCCCTATATTCTTGGCACTCTCTCATTAATTTTCAACTATACCCCCCTTTGACTAAAAAATAAATGTTATTTATTTTTCCACCATTTACAACATTTAATAAAATGATTTATACAACATCACTTCATTAATGTTTTTCTACATTTCACATTTGATGCACAAGTTTATAACAAAAGAAACATAAGGCAATCTATATGGAGGTATTAGTTTGAAGATGTTTAAAAAAATAAGAAAAAAATAACCCATGTGGTAGTCGGTCATTTTAGAGTAAAAAATCCTAAACACGGGTGTAATTAGCCATTAATTTTATTTTTGTTCCAATTTTTTTGCTCCACTTTACTAGGAGTGTGCCACCATGTTGGTTCTGGATTTCAAGGGGTTTTATGAGATTGCTAGAGGATGTTTTGTGCAGGTTATGACCATTGTTACAGGTACTTTGAAGGTTTCTTAAACCTTCTTTGTAGGTCATGGCTTCATTCTTTATTTTTAATTATCTTCTCACAATCTTTGGCACTATTTTTCATTGTTTATCTTTGAAGTACTATATTTCTCAATAGTCATATGGCTGTCATTTTTTTTCTTCATACCATTGGTATACTGGTTTTACCACTATTGTGGGTTTCTTTTTATGCTACCACTATTCATGCCTTAAACTTCTCTTCAATATTACATCTATCTCTAATTTGGATGGTGTACCATTATATTCATGACTTAAATCATTTGAATAGAAGAAAAGTGATATATTTTACTTTCTAACTGGTAACTTCCAGAGTCTTGCTAATTTTTAGACAAATCTTCTGATAACTCCTACCACCATCCATTCTAGAAGACTTAATAAGGTTGTATCTTCTATAATTTTCCACACCAAAAGAAGGGAGAAATATTGATTGACATCAACGTGAGATGAGGGATTATAATTGGATGAAACCCACTAATAGCATTCAACATTGAGGGATAGCAAGGTTGCAGCATCGAATAGTCAACCCAAAATTGCATAATATAGTGCACCTTGATATCTACAACATGTAAAAGGCATCCAAATAAAGTTGGGATAATCCCATGTTCAACATCCCAATAAGGTTTTTCATTGTCCAACAATATGAATGCTTAAAATTTTGTGAAATCCTACCTAGAAAAGAGAAACATACAAAAGAAATAACAACTAGAAGAGATCCAACAAACCCAATGAACATATGAATGATTTTAGAACTAATATTTATTGCATATAGATTCTTTATGGAATCACTATATTATCTCATATATATGACATGAATCTCATTTATTTTTCTATTATAAGACCTTGAAAAATTGGTCAATTTTATCCCTGATTGTATTCAATGTTGATATTAAAATCTTCATGTTGAGGTTGTATGGTCCTTACCAACCTTTATGCTATTGATGTCATTATAACATCTCTATCCTTGCCCATGTCTTCTCATTTCTCATTGTTTCCTTTCAAGATTTTCAAATCAATATCTGTATTTTTTTGGATATGTTAGGAGTGCTTCTACCTTGTACCAGGGTCATGCTTGTTGTTCACAATTTTGACCTTGCCTCAGATGTATATATCACTCTCTTTTTAGGAAACCAAACATTGTATCATTATACCTTTTAATTGATATAATTGTCTTTGACTTGTTGTTAACACTTGACATCTATGGTTTAACACGTCCTTGTTTTTGAATATGATCTCTCCAGTATTTCATGCTATTATGTGATGAAACTCTACTTTTCCACCTTTAGAATATGCTTATGTATAAGAATAATACACTGCTACTATCAGTTGAAATGTGATGTAGAGGGTTTAGGACTCTAGAGTTTTCTCCACTCAATTTTCTTCCTTCTCTCTCCTAACCATCCAATGGTTACTTATTTTTGGATTCCTTCCAAATTAGGATCTCCAAGACCCTCTCAATCAACTTCTCCTCTAAGGTATAGTTGATCTTTGGAAGATTCCAAAGCTTCTAGGCTCAACTATTCCAACTAGTTCCCCAAATGCCTAGATTTCTTCACTAGATCAACTCCTAGAAATCCTAACCCCTACTTAGGATCTTCCAATACATCCACCAAGACTCTTATAAATATTCTTGACCCATCCTAGGTCATTCTAAACTCTTTCCAATAATTCAAGACCTTTTACCAATCCAATTGATCACTATTTCACTAGGAGGCCTAATTGCCAATTCCCTAGTAGGTCTAAATTCACTATTTTTGGGTTATTGCTCCCAATTCCTCAAAATGACAACACAAGAGACCTTGAAAATCTTCAAGGTATCAACAACCACTATCAAAATCCAAAGTCCCGACCTCTTGATGCACCCACAACCCTAGTTTCTTGTAGGCCCTAATTTTTAGCCTATTAATTAGGCCTCTAGACCAGTCAACATAAACAATTGACAAATTGATCTCCAACATTTGATTACCCTCCTTCCACCTTTTAATAATTTTAGGAGACTATCTAGGGAATCTAAAAATTCCACTAAGTCTTTTTCAAAAGATCATGGGTGTTCGAACAACTCCTTTCTTCTCCCTGTTTGGTTCACCTGGATTCACTAGTCAGCCATAGGGATTCCTATTTGGTCTAGGAAATCCACTAAAAATGAAAGAAAGAAAACCAAAATCCTATCTACATAATCTAACCCTACTTCCCCCATGGTTTTAGACAAATCCACTGGTGGGTTCTTAGGTTAGAACCATTTCTAACTAAATGACACTGTGAAGACACTTGCAGACCAGTGACCTTAAAAATTCAAATACTTTACTCTACAAAAAATTAGAAGAAAAATATCTACTACATATGGAAGCTAATTGAAACCACTACACCCCCATGGGGTCTAATCAACTATGCCAATCTGTACACAGCCGTATAGTAGCAAAGAGAGAAAACATATTACAAGAAAATAGTTGCAGACAACCGTACAGAAGTGCCAAGAATAATTGTTGTAATCCAAAATTTCATTAACCTCTTCCAAAAATCTAATCCATTCTCATAGAATAACCATGGGGTAGTTACAATAGTTCTAACTACATTTTGCAATTTCTTGCAAAAGTTGCTCGAGCAACTTTCAAACTTGCTAGCAACTTTTTGCACTTTGGAGCATTTTGACTTTCCTTGTCAACTCGATGGGTGAGTTTGACTTTGATGACCATAGATATGATATTTAGGGTCCTAAAACACCCCTCAAACCCACATTACACTAAAATATCAACTTTTCACTATTTAAGCCAAAATGACCCTAAAACTCCTAATAAGCACTAAGGCTCTTACAAACATGAAGTTAACTTGTCATTGCATCCACCCATTGGAAATTATTCTAAAACACACATAAAACTATAAGACAACCCTAAAACACACAAAAACATCAAATGTGGAGGTTTCCTGGACCATACTCCCCTGGAAAAAATAACTCAAGTCCCTTGAGTTAGGAGGTCTTCAATGGTGACCCCATGTTTCAGAATGTCTAGCTCTGTCATCCCAATGGCCTTAGCTTCAGGTAGTCCCTTCCACTTGATGAGGTACTCCTTGTGTAACCATCTAAAAATGGTCATCTAGACTATTAGCCCCTTTCTAGCATTATTTGCTAAAATCCTCAATTGCTCATTCTTGATCAAATCCTAGCTTTGCCATTTATTCGATTATTTTCTATTGGCTAACCATTTTATCCTAATTATTTATTTATTTAAAAGGAATTACCTCCCCTTTTATTAAATAAAAAGACCCCACCTTTCCTCTTATCCTAAGTTTCACAAATAAAGCATTATTCTTATTTTATAAAAAGGAGAAAGGACCTTTTTGTCTCACATGAGGCTCAAAAGTCAACACTTCACTCTCATTGGAGGAGACTTGTGCACATGGATTTCTCCTCTTTGATGCTCCACCGCTGATTAAATCTTTTTCCTCTTAATCTCAATTGTCCATTTTCCCTCATTTTTTATAAAAGAAGAGCTCTCTCCTCATTTGTATAAGCATCTTTTGAATACTAACCTTATGCTGCAGGATTACTTGGAGGATTTAGAGCTTTTGAAGACATTCTTACATTTAGCTTCGATTTCTTGCATCTTAGCTTCATATCCATGTTTTCTTAGATTAGTTTCATTTTCATACTCTAGAGTAACTCATCTAGCTTAATTAGTAAGGATTTGTAACACTTGTCTTTCCATTTTTAGCTTAGTTGCATTGTTCCTTCTTTGCATAGCTTAGTTTTCATTTCTCATTATTAGTATTAGTTGCATTTACATTTTCATTTGATTCTTGAGGACATTTGCACTTTTTCTCTTGTCTCCTTTAGAATCTCCCATTGCATGGTTTATTACCAAGGTCATAGGCTTAATTAGCTCTAGCTGAGAGCAATACTCAAAATAGCCTTGCACTCCATGCCTATGGAGCTCTAAACCAATTTCTCAAGGTTTCCAATCCATGGATCCTCTTGGAAGCAATGGTTTAGAGAAGTGCACCACTTGAGTGTGTACATTTTTGGCGCCCATCGTGGGGCAGAGTAGCTTAACTTTGTCCTTTCATTTTTGCATTTCTGTCAATTTTTCAGATTAATTTTGGCTCAGTTTTTCAGTCTCTATTTTTTTTTCTCAGTGTATCATATGATACTCTCCTAGTATATCATGTGATATTTCTTTGTATGCGCGTGTGATACTTCGCCTTTCAGAAGTATCGCTTGGCTATAGCAGAGAATATCGCCCGGTCTTAGGCGAAGTATCATTTGGTATTGAGCGAAATATTGCACAGACTTAAGTATATCACCCCAGTATACTGAGAAGTATTGTGTGATACTGGTGTCTGTACCTGGTAGTGAGCTATTTTTGAGTTATTTTATCTATCTTGCAAGTTTTGGGTTCTCTGCTAACTTTTTGAAATTTTCTGAAAATTCTCTGCTAACTCTAGAAAACGGGTGCCCATTTTTGAGAAATTTTTGCAAATGGTATCAAAAATTGAAGTGTGATATATCGTTGGAAAGGTCTTTCTGAGCCTAATCCAACCATGATGGTTTCATTTTCAGATTTTGTCATTTGATCAGTTATTTTTGCAGATTATCTATTTTTTCATGTGCTAACCATTGTTAGATTTTGGATTTTCCTAACCCTTGTTGGTCTAACAAGTTGTGGTTGTAGGTGCACTTCCTTGGAAATTTGCTAAATCGCATGTCAAAGAGGGCTACTAATGGTTTTTGCAGGGCTTCCCTAAGCATAAAAGCCAAATCAAGTGCTTGTTTAATTGCTTTCTTTATTGAGTGCAGCATATACTAGTTGTTTTATTTCATAGGCACTTAATACCTTGTTGTAGGAATTTTGAGGTGGTAGGAGAGTATGCTCTTCACCCTTGTGGTGAAACATAAATATTGACCCATCTTGGGGTTTTGAAAGCAAGGGGGTAATTAAATCTTTTCTTGGTGTGTTTGGGAGAAGTTCTTGAGATAGGGGAGTATGCTCTTCACCTTTTGGTGAACCAAAAACCTAGACCTCAAGAATCATCCACTCTTTGTTTAGATTTAGAATCCTTTAGCGGGCCTACTCTTGAGAAATAAAGAGGAATGACCCAATTGGGGACAAGATAATACCGAGCTATTCCAACCCACTGTAATCTCAAGGCTATCGAGGACACAAAACCTTGGTAGACATAACACTTGTCTTCGCTTGATGTGAGTAGCTCATGGGATTGTGACCATGGGGAAAGAATTGAGAAAGAATGCTTAAGGTACTCTTGAGGCCGCGAGGTGCATTACTTATCGCAAGGTAAGGAGTCCTCTATGAGGAGCAAGAGGGGTGTTATGAATGGAAGCCCTTACTAAGAACCTTAGATTAGAAGCCACCTTATTTTTCCGCTTAGCTTCTTGGTGCAAGGATTGATCCAAGT
>MU225994.1:1936786-1963384 GCA_018584345.1 Thuja plicata
AAATCCAACATTAAGCAACTAAGCCTAAGAAATATAAAAACTACTAACAATGGCTAATTTAGTGACCTTAGTCCTAATGACTAACTCACTTAGCCCACATTGCAATGACCTTCTAAGGTCCAAAAAACAACCTAACTATCTTGACTTGGCCAATGTCAAGTACAATAAAAAAATGACTAAAACATGGAGGTTAGCCTAGCTGTGCTCCTGCACCATTGGTGCTTCAAAACAAAGTTGAATCAAAGAAACCATACAAAGCATGTTACATAGTTTGATTCCACCTTACGATATTAATTTATTTTATAACTTTCTAAAAGCCAAATGAAGCTACAAGCTGTATTTTTGGCATAGTGAGATATTTACCAATTTAGAAGTTGTGAGTTGCAAGGAGAGCCACACACGAAGCACAAATCTCACTTCAAACCACATTCCTCCATTTTTGAGCGGCAACACAACAATTTCAGCTTTAAACCCTAAGGAGTGGTGGCACTGAGGCAGAGCAAAACAACAAAGACAAGAATGGAAAGTGAGAGATATTTTGAGATTAGGGTTCGATCCCTAAGTTTTATGAGTAAGATTTCAATTTCTTCTTAAATTGGATTGATTTCCAATGATAGCCCTCAGTTATGTCTATCTTTCACTTCATCTTTTGTGTATGAGGATTTATATTGTAATTTCCTTTTCATCTAAATTTTATTAATATACATTATGTCTTATTTCTACTTTATATTTAATAAATAGGTTTGTTATCTATTAAATTTAAATTAAAAATATAATATAATTTATATTGTTAAAATTTAGATTTAATTCTATTTTATATATTTAGTATTTTGTAAACTTTATACGTTATAATTTACTTAATATTAAATATATCAAGTAAGATTATTATAGATTCTATTTAATATATTTAATGTTAAGTAAATTTTCTTATTTAGGAGATATTAAATACAATTAAGGAATTATAAATAAACCTTTTTGTATAATTTTTTAGTGATTAAATATATAGCTTTGGAGTTGTTATTTTGAGTTCTAATTGTAGTCAAGGAGGATTTTTCAGTTTGTCATCAATGATGGGGAAATTGTGGCCAAGTTTGGGTTATTTTCCAGCAGTTAGGCCACAGTTCCTTTTAGTTCTATCCCTATTTCAGTGGGATTTCTCTTCATATCCGACCCAAGAGTTTCTGAATGGTTTTGGAGGATTTTGAGCAGTTTTGGGGTATTTTTGAGTGGCACAACAATTATGTATGACTTAGTGCAGTTCTTGGATTAGTTAGACTTGAGTTTCTGACAGTTGCTCTCCTATTTAGTAGAGTTTTCTTCATGCATCCAACCCTTTTAGATTTTTAGACCTATATCTTTTATTTTTCACTTCTTTTGAGAGGACTTCTTGCCTAGTTTTGCATTTTGCAAAAAGTAGACATCACTGTATGGGAGCAATTTGTATCAGATTTGAGAGATATATTCATAGTTTGATTCCTCCCAATTATTTTTATAAGTTAATGATTTGATTGTGAAGTATTGATTTCATTTATTGTGTTTTTTACCTTTATTGAATCATTTTTCCTTCAAGTTACAATGCAGAATATGATGGCTCATAGTAGAGATTTGTGATTGAGTTTTAAACTTCATTGTTAAAATATGAAAGCATGTATGTTTTCCTCTTTTTTATTGATAAATAAACCTTTCATAGAGTTTATTTTGTGGGTTTATTCTAGCTGGTTTATGTTTCATTTGTTTTTGAAGAATCTTTCATTTGTTTTTGAAGAATCTCCCAAGTTTGATGCATGTTAAAACATTGGTGCATCACCTTTTAGTATAGGTTTTTTTTACAAAGGCATATCCTTCTATCTTTTTCCTATCCAAAGTTAGTTTAGGTGATCACAAGGAGGAAGCCAACCTATGATCCAGATATTTGTTCTCAAGAGAGAGAATGTTTCCATGTGTCAACAAGATTGCGAGGTTTCATACTTCACATCACAGGTGCAATCTTGATTGACAACAGTCCTATCTTACAGATTTGGGTGACACCATTAATGATATTCATCTTCTTTTTGATGGAGATGAAGAATTTCCTATCAACCTATGATTCAAATCTGAAGCTAAAATGCATGGAAGAGGCCGCCCAAGCTGTTGTCTTCCCAATGATTCTTGATGATCCATATTTTAGACTTTCCATTAAGTCATGTACTTTCCAAACCTACAATGGTAGGTTCATCGCCAATTCTTGCACACATAAAATTGAGGAAAATATTGGGTTGAAAGGGGTTTTTCTTTGTCAAACCTCAGTTTAGGAATTAACCTTGAAATAAAAGTGCATAAATGTAAAGCAAATAAATATAAAGGTAAATATTAGATCTACCTTGTATACGCCTTCATAAACTGATATTGAGATCATGATTTCTATGAAGATACTTTATTTAATGTTTACTTAGAATCTTGAAATGAGAAGTAGAATCAAGGATTCCTTTCACCAATGCATAGATCCACAAATATTCCTCAAAGATCTTCAATGTTGTTATGCTTGATAGACTCTTTCCTTCAAGAATGGAAGCTGGAAAAAGGATTTTCTTGCTTGATTGAGAAATCCTCTACTTGTCCATCATGGGAGAGAAGCTACATGCAATGGAGAAGATTTCCTCTAAAGATGCTTCAGATGCTTGGAGAATGTTTGGAATCAAGACTTGATCTTGAATGATTAAGAGGCTCTTGAAAATTTTCCTTTAGCTTTGAAAATCATGAATTCCTTATGAACTTGATTCTTGTAGACTACCTTGTATGTCAAAATGAGGAGACATAGGTTGATTTTATACATATCACAAAATTTTAAGGAGGCCAACACAAATCTAAAAATCTTACTAAAACCATAAGACGGGACCCCTGACCAAATTTGGGGCCAATCTTGGGTGTCATCTTCCTCTAAGAAGATGCCCAAATTAAAACTGGAGGCCAAGAAGGAGGAAAAGATGTTGGAAATTAGTGTAGGGGCACAAGTGGTTCATAAGAAACAATCATGTTTGTAATCCTTTAAGGAAATTTTGTTTAATTTTGGTGTTTGGTGACCTATAAGGTCTCATTTTTGTTATGCTTTGAAATAAGCCACAGGGCAATGTTATAAGCCCTAGTGCAATCCTTCCTAGTCATACCTTGTCCAAAGTCTCAGAGGTAGCCTAATTTGTTTAGGGTTAATTTTTAAGTGTTTAGAGTAGGTTGTAATCTTATCTATTTCCAAATCTTGTTCAAATTTGCAAAGTTGCAAAAGATATAAAAGTTGCAAAGTTGCAACTTTGCAACATTAATTGTGAGCAAATTTTCCAATGTTGTGCTTGATGGTTCCATAGGTTTTTGTATGTGGTTTGAACTATTCCAAAGGAGTTTAAAATTCCTTGGAATTGATTTGTAGAGGTTGTTGAAAGTTTTGGGAAAGAAAGAAAAGTTTTGCTCTACATTTACTGTGTTTTTCTTTGTTAATTTGTTGTTTCAAAGTAGTATACAGATTGGTAGTAGTAATTACCAAGAATGGTAGTGTAACTTGATGGTTTAATATTTATTTGCATTTTATTTGAATTCCTGAAGTCTTCTTAGATAGAATTTGTGTTATTTTGATTCCAAACAGGTTTGTAAATCCTTCAGCAGAGGGATTGCATGCAAAAGGCCCTAAATTCTGACATACCACCATGGGAACATGATGAATCTTTTTGAAATGTTATAATAGGCTTTATTTTAGTATATTTTTAGGTGGTAGATTTGTGGAAGTAGAAACACCATTTTACATGAAGCCCTAGGCTTGGCATAAGAAATGTGACAATCCTGATGCGAGGAAATGGTGAATAGAATGTGAAAATGCATGTGTTTGGGTGTAAAAGATGTGCATGGAAGGAAGATTTGAGGTAAGGAAGACCTAATTCAAGTGCTTGATGAATGATCCTAATCAACTGGTGAATATTTTTTGTTGGATCTTTGTCATAGCCTGGTTGAGATCTTGGAAAGCCTAATTTGAGCACCTATGAGTTGACCTAGCTAAACAAGGAACCCAAAACCCATTTTGTAGTATTTCACAAAGGAGGATAAAGGGTATCCAAAATTGGTAATAAATATTTGGTTTTTTGTGGAAATTTTAGGAAGATATCCCAAAAACTCATGAATTAGGGCTAATTCAATTAGGTCTCTTCTAGGCCTATTTCCTACAAGATCAGATTGTGGGGTTCTCAGAGTGGAACCAAAGGATTTAGGAGAATGAAATTAAGAGGAAATAAGGTACATCACATCCACAGATGGCCTACTAAAAGTCAATGGGAAGATCCTAATTGCAAGGGTTTTGGTGCTTGATAGAGGAAGTGAAGTGAAATGATCTTGGAGAAGGAGATTGGATCTCGACAGATAATTGGGGATTATTTTAGGGGAAAGTCCTTGGAAGTATGCCTAAGACAAGTACTTGAACACCTTGGGAATGTGAAGAAGAAAAAGAAAATTAAGAAACGTTGGATGATTCAAAGATCCTAAGAAACATATTGTGAAACTATTTTGATTCAAGACCCAAGACTCTTTGCATCAAAGTGGTATCAGAGCCAAACATTGATTAGGTTTAGTGTATGTTAGACATAGAAGAATCAAAGGCTATCTCAATCCCAAGATGTTTCCAGGAAGATGGTGGAAGAAGTGCTCATAGAATCTATATTGAGAGAAGAAATGAAGGTAACCCCAGACCATAAGAAGGAGAAAGGTAAAGTGGTGACAAAGTGGGAGATGAGTCAAATATAGAAGATGATAATGATGAACTTATGACAACAAGGAAAGAGGAAGACATGCCAACAATGTTCTTGGATGCCTTCAAATTAATAAACAATGATAACCTTGAAGGTTTACCCATCTATAGTGGCAACCTGAATGGAGATAAATTGCTAGACTAGATTGAAGCACTAATAATCACTTTGACTACAAAGAAGTTGTAGAAGAAAAGAGGGTTAAACTAGCTAAGATGAGATTGAAGGTCTCAACTTTAGTATGGTGGAATTGCAAGAAGAAAGAGTGTAAGAAGGAAAGAAGTATATTACCTCATGGGAGAGATTGAAGATCAGTATCAAGTCTCAATTTCTACTAGGAGACTATGAAGTGCAAATGCACAAGAAATTGAAAAAACTAAGACAAAGAGACCTAGATATAAATGCCTACACCGAGGAGTTTGATAAGATTAGTTTGAGGGCTAGGAAACAAGAGGCTGAAGTGGAGAAGTTATCAAGGTAATTTAATGGAATTAGGGAAAAAAAACAAGATGAATACACATCCTTTCCCTTGATACATTACACAAGTGCTTTCAATTAGCACTTAGGGTAGATGAAAAGATAAAGAGAAGAGGATAACTAAGTCAAAGAAATAGAGGTGGAAGAGGATTTAGTGGTAGAGGCACGTTTGCCCAAGGGAAAAGTTCCCAAAGGTTTGAATATTCCCATGCCATAGAGGGTAGTGTAGACTCACAACATAGAGGTGGACAATTCAAAGGTTACTTTAAAGGGAGGAACAATGGTAGGGGTAGGTTTGGAAACCAAGGCAGAGGATCCACTATTTTCACTAGTAAGTGATACAACTACAATCAAGTGGGAAATACTATGAGTAGATGTCTTGAAAAAGCTACAAGTTCATATGTGGGAGAAAGGAGAACTCAAATAGTATAGGAAGAAGAAAACCAAAGTGTAACATCACCTATAAGAAAAGTATGACCAGTCTTGGATGGTGAAAATTTGATGCTAAGAAGGACATTATTGAAGGTCCCTCACTCCAAGGAGCCTCCCCAAAGGAAAATCCTCTTCAAAACCACTTGTAAGTCCCATGGTAAGATTTTCAAAGTCATTCTCAGTTCAGGATCTACAAAGAATATAGTAGCAATTGAAATGGTAGAGAAACTTAATTTGAAAAGATTATCCCATGTGAATCCTTATAAAGTATCTTGACTCAATAAAGGGAAACATGTGTTAGTAGATGAACACGCATGGGTAGAATTTGAGATAGGAGAATATAGGGATAGATTGATATGTGATATATTTCCTATGGATGCATGCCACTTGTTGTTAGGGAGACCATGGCAATTTGATGTCAAATCAGTCCATGATGGGGAGAAGAACTCCTATGTTATCACTAAAAATGGAAAAAATGTTTCAAATGGTCCACTCCCTAAAAAAGGAAAAGGAAGTCATGTAGGCTCTAGTTTCATGTTGATATAAGGGAAGGAATTATTGAGAATGATGAAACATGAGGGAAATCAGGGATATGCCATCAAATTCAAGCCTAAAGAGGAACCCAAAGTAACACCAAAGGAGGAAGTACCACTATAGGTGCAAAAGTTACTAGAAAAGTAAAAAGGCATAATAAAAGAAGATATTATAGATTATTTTCCACCCACAAGAGATGTTAACCATCAAATAGATCTCATACTAGGAGCTAACTTTCCCAATAAAGTTGCCTATAAGATGACACCAAGTCAAAATGAAGAAATTGCCAAACAAGTCTAAGAATTGTTAGATAAGGGGTTCATAAGGAAGAGCTTGAGCCCATGTGTTGTTCCCATTGTCTTAGTGCCTAAGAAACATGGAAAATGGAGGATGTAAATATATTCAAGAGCTATCAACAAGATAACCATAAGACACAGGTTTCCTATGCCAAGAATGGAAGACCTAATAGACAATTTGGGTGGAGCATGTTACTTTTCAAAGGTGGATTTGAAATCAGGTTATCATCAAATAAGGATCAGACATGGTGATGAGTGGAAGAACACCTTAAATACTAATGAAGGGCTCTGTGAGTGACTGGTGATTCCCTTTAGGATCAAAAATGAACCTAGTACATTCACGAGGCTAATGAATGAGGATTTGGCATAATTTATTGGTAAATTTGTCATTGTATATCTTGATGACATTTTGATTTTTAGCAAGAGAAAAGAGGATAATATCAGACATTTGGGTTATGTAATGAAGAAGTTGTAGGAAGAAAAGTTGAGGATGAATCTTGAAAAATCTGAGTTTCCCAAAACAAAGCTTGAATATCTTGGTTTTTAAGTTTTGGAAGGGTGTTTAAAAATAGATCTCTAAAAAGTTGAGACAATCCTTAACTGGCCAACTCCTAAGACAATAGAGAATGTTAGGATATTTCATGGTCTAGCCTCATTTAAAAGGAAGTTTGTCAAAAAATTTAGTCATGTGCGTGCATCCATTCTAACTACTATCAAAGGAGGAACATAGTGCCAATTTAAGTGGATAGAGGCTCCCAATAAAGGGTTTGAGTTATTAAAACAAAGGGTAGTCAAGACAAATTGAACCAGAGACATCTCAAATGGGTTGAATATCTTCAAAAAAACACATTTACCATCAAACATAAGAAGGGAAAATCTAAAAAGTGGCAGATGCATGGAGTAGAAGAGTTCTGACAATCCAAGAAGTACAACTCCAAAGTGTGGGAATAAGTGAACTCAAAGATATCTACAAAGATGACAAGGATTTTGGTGAAATTTATGTTATATGTACTGATTTTTCTAATGCCTATCATGTTGCATATTCACAGTATATGGTGCAGGATGGTTTTATCTTCAAAGGAAACCTTCTTTTCATACCACATTTCTCCATAAGGGAGAATATAATTAAGGAGAAACACGAAGGCAGTTTGGGAGGACATTTTGGAATTGACAAAACCTTGGAGCGGGTTGATAGATTTTACTATTGGCCAAAACTTCAAGAAGAGGTAAGGAAGTTTGTAGAGAAATGCATTATTTGTAAAAGGGATAAAGGAACTTCCAGCAATGTAGGTTCATACCAACCATTGGCCATACCTCAAATTCCATGGGACTTTAAGCATGGACTTTGTCCTAGGTTTGCCAAGGACACCAAGGGGGTTTGATAGTGTCTATGTTGTAGCAGAAAAATTTAGTAAGATGACATATTTTGTGCCTTGTATGAGCACCAGAGATGCCTCATACATAGCAAGGATACTATTTAAGGAGATAGTGAGAATCCATGGTTTACCCCTCATCATAGTTAGTGATGGCGATACTAAGTTTGTGAGCCATTTTTGGCGAACCGTTTAGAAGAGATTTGGGAGTTAATTGTCTTTCTCATTTGCATACCATCCCCAATATGATGCCCAAAATGAAGTAGTGAATAGGTCATTAGTAAATCTACTAAGGTTCCTTACAAAACACCATGGCCAACCATGAGATTTGATCATCGGACAAGAAAAATATGCCTATAATGAATCAGTGAATAGAAGTATAGGCATGAGTCTATTTGAAACTATATATGGGTGTCATCCCAATGGTGTAATAGAATTGAGAGAACTTATTTAAATTTCTCCTAGAAGTGCACAAGGGGAAAAATTTGTAGAAAACATGACAAAGATACATGCACATGTGAGAAAGGCCTTGCAACAAAGTTCAGAAAAGTACAAAGCTCATGTTGATAAGACAAGAAGGGATGTTCAATATAAGGTAGGTGACTTGGTCATGACTTACATGAGAAAAGAAAGACCACATAAGGGGAAACCTAGTAAAATCTTTATGAATAAGATAGGACCCCTTAAGGTTGTCCAAAAATATGGTACTAATGCTTATGAAGTGGATTTGCCACCTAATCTTGGCATTTTATCCATCTTTAATATTAGTGATCTATACCCTTATAAAGGTACTCTGCCAACCCCAAGTCAAGATGAAGACACAAAAGAAGGTGATTCAAATTGGGTCTAGGACTTACCTCCTAGTAAAAATATGAAGTTGAAGAGTATCCTTGATTACAAATTAAATAGGAAAACAAGGAAAGGAGTCTACAAAGAGTATTTGGTGAAGTGGATAGGATTACCAAAATCAGATGCTATGTGGATGACAAAGTTAGCAATCTTACAGCATGGGACAACTGTCCAAGAACTACTAACTCAAGAGAATTGAGTTTTCTCCTACCTCAAGAGTATGGTGCAGGGGAACAAGTGGTTCATAAGCCATAATCATGTTTGTAATATTTTAAGGAAATTTTGTGTAAGTTTGGTGTTTGGTGACCTATAAGGTCCCATTTTTGTTATGCTTTGAAATAAGCCACAGGGAAATGTTATAAGCCCTGGTGCAATCCTTCTTGGTCATACCTTTTCTAAGGTATAGGAGGTAATCTAAGTTGTTTAGGGTTAATTTTGAAGTGTTTAGAGTAGTTTGGAATCTTATCAATCTCCAAATCTTGTTCAATTTTCCAAAGTTGCAAAATATGTAAAAGTTGCAAAGTTGCAAGTTTGCAACATTTGTGAGAGACTTTTCCAATGTTGTGCTTGAAAGTTCCATAGGTCATTGTAGGTGTTTGGAACTATTCCAAAGTATTTTAAAATTCCTTAGAACAAATTTGTAGAGGTTGTTGAAAGTTTTGGCAAAGAAAGTTAAGTTTTGCTCCACATTTACTGTGTTTTTTTCTTTGTTAATTTATTATTTCAGAGTAGTGTACGACTCTATATAGATTGGTAGTAGTAATTCCCAAGCATGGTAGTGTAACTTGATGTTTTAAGATTTCTTTTCATTTGATTTTAAGTCTTGAAGTCTTCATAGATATAAGTTGTGTTAGTGTGATTCTAAACGGGTCTGTGAATCCTTCAACAGAGGGTTTGCATGCAAAAGGCCCTAAATTCTGACATACCACCATGGGAACATGATGAATCTTTGTGAAATGTTATAATAGGTTGTATTTTAGTATATTTTGTAGGTAGTAGAGTTTTGGAAGAAGAGACACCATTTTCCCATGAAGCCCTAGGTTCGGCATAAGAAATGTGACAAGCCTAATGCAAGGAAACAGTGAATAGAATGTGCAAATGTAGGTGTGTGTATGAAATATGTGAATGGAAGGAATATTTGAGGTCATTTAGACCTAATTAATGTGATAGATGAATCCTCCTAATTGAATTGTGATTAATTTTTGTTGGATCTTTGTCATAGCCTGGTTGAGACATAGGAAAGCCTAATTTGAGCACATATGGGTTGACCTAGCCACATGAGGAACCCATAACCCATTTTTAGTATTTAATAAAGGAGGATAAAGGGTATCCAAAACTAGTAATATATTTTGGGGTTGTATGGGAATTTTTAGGAAGATATCCCAAAAATCATGAATTAGGGCTAATTCAATTAGGTCTCTTCTATGCCTGTTTCCTATAAGATCAGATTGTGGGGTCCTTGGAGTGGAAACAAAGGAATTAGGAGAATGAAATTAAGAGGAAATAAGGTCAATCACATCCATACATGGATTGATACAAGTCAATTAGAAGATCCTACTTGCAAGGGTTTGGGTGCTTGATAGAGGAAGTGAAGTGAAAGGCTCTTGGAGGAGGAGATTGGATCTCATTGGATAATTGGGGATTGTTTTGGGGGAAAGGCCTTGGAAGGAGACCTAAGACCAACCCTTGGACATCTTGGGAAGGTGAAGAAGAAAAAAAAAAGTTAGAACCATTGGATGGTTCAAAAAGCCTAAGAAACATGTTGTGAAACTAGTTTGATTCAAGATCCAAGAATATTTGCATTGGAAATTCAAGAGGTAGGTTGTTGGATCAAGCATAATGAACATGAAATCCTTAAAACACTAAAATGGGGCTAATTGAGCATATAAATATAGGTGCTTATAATTTATAATAGTACAATGATCATTATTAATAACATTATTTTTAGCTTTGAGATGTCATGAATCCTATGCTCTCATGTAGTTAGGGTTCCATGCGTTGAGTTTGAGGGGTAAACAGTGGAATTATCTCCATGACAGGGCTCAGATAGATATGGTGTCCAAATTTTTTATCTCCCCTTATCCTAACAACAAGGAATAATATTATTTCTAAGGAGTACTATCATGAAGTTCTTGTCTAGGGTAGGTGTATAAGGATGGGTGATGACTCCTCATGGGTTACAATTTGGAGCATTATTCTCCTTGCCTCTTTGAGAATGGTCCAAATTTTGATCAACCTTTCCTTAAACAAAAGGGGAAGAGCACAAGAGAAGATTGGATAGGGAATGGGAAACCCTTTGTGGTGGACCTTGAACCTCCTTTGTGTCTCAGGCTCTACAAAAAGATAAGTCCTCCCTGAATGTTGACCTTGGGAAAGATATTATACAAAAAGTTGATGAAAATTTTGATTTTTTTCCCCGACATCGTGTGATCGGAAGATTTTGAGGGTTTTGGAAAAGTTTGGTGAAATTTAAAAATAAATGGTTATTAGACAGTTGGATCCCCATTCTAGAAGGTGATCTAAAAATATATCCCTATGTACAAGGTTTTTTTGTTTTGTTCTTTGAATACATCCAAGATTTTTGAACTATTCTTTATCATTATCAATAGAATTGTAAGTAGCATATTTCAATTTTAAACCCTGACACCTTTCTTTCAAATAAATTATTGAATCCTTTTTGGTGATTCTAATTTGGGTAAGATTAATCAATCTTCCTTTATGGTTTTGTTTTTATTCTCTTTTTAAGGTAATCGGAAGCTCGATGGGTACATTTTTGGGGGTTGACAAGGGTTCATCCAATTTGCTTCATACCACCTTTGCTCATATTCTGATGGATATTTTCATCACTGGAGATCTCCTAGAAAATATTTATTTCAACCCTAAATATGGGTGTTGGTCATAAATTATAGACTATGAAGGTATCTTGTTTCAATGTCACAAATGTTTCAATAGAAAGCATTTGTTTCATAATATATTAAAAGGAACAATGAAAACCAAGCTACATAGTGAAAATATATCTCCACTACCACTAATCAATGGAAAATGAAGACTTTGATCAAGAAAGAGAGATAAAAGATGAGACCCCCAAAAATCCAAGTTGGATGTTAAGCACGAGCTTTTAGCAATAAAACCACAGACTACACCAAGGAAAGAAAATGATTCTCCTAAAGGGAGAAACAATGTTAAGACAAGAGATACTCCAAAATAGGAGACAACTAAGAAAATTGAGGGCTTAGAAATTATATCTCTTGAAGATAGGGAAACATCCTTGGATAAAAAATTTGAGAGTCAGAGTGTTGGGTTTTCAAAAGGTAATTGGATAGTGGTACAAAAGAAAAGGAAGAAAAGTTAGGTAAAATTCAACATGTATTCATTTCCATGCTAGGTGTGCAACAAATTCCTAGAACTAGAGTTGGTTGTATCACTCCCCTTGGATCTTTTATATTTCCAATCACGATCATGGGATATCATGGATTAAGTGCAAGAGGCCCTTTAGTGGGAATGAGGTCCTCCTTTTTGTGTCCTCATCTAGTCCAAACCAAGTTCAGATTTCTAGTACTATCCATATAGGGTGCAACCCCTTAGCTATCATTATCTAATCAAAAGGTAATAATAATAATATTAATTCTAATAATATTATAATATAATATTAATATAGTATATTATAATATTTAATAATATCAAAATATTATTAATTATTAAATATAATCAAAATTTTAATTATTATAATAATATTAACATAATATTGTTAATATCACATAATATAATATTTAATAATATTATAATTTTATATTTAATGAAATTTTATAAATTATCATGTTTAATTTTATATTTAATAATTATTAAATTAAAATGATGACCTATTAATGGGCCTCTAATCTAGTTCATCAATAGCTTAGAGTGATTTAGTTGTAAAGTCTTGTCATGTTCTATATAATAAGGAATGAATTTTCAACTAAACCATTTTTCAGATTCTTTTAGTAATTGCAAATTGTGTGGTGGTGAATATTAAAAAATGATTCTCATCATTACTATCATGAAAAATAAAGTTTTCCCCTCTATATTGGTAATTGTATATTCAATTGGTAAGATAAGATCTCTCGATGTCTGAGGATTTGGTGGTGGTGCTTTAAATCTTATTCGTTTCCTTCGAATCATTTTGGATAATGCATTGGTTGATGGTATTTCTCCTGCTACAGGTAATGAAATATTAGAATATGTAGTAGAAATGATATTTCTTGTAGAGTCTTGAGTCAAGCACGCCATGTATTTCATTTTATTCAACTTTTGTTTGACAGTGATCATCTCAGTTTTTGGAGCATGCTTATGTCTTGTACTGCTAATCACATCACCATATTCTATTTGTATTGTAGCATAGCACCGACTTGAACATTTATTTGTAAAATATTATGCACAATGCCAGATCATTTTATTGACACCTTCTCGATGAAGCAAAAATGTGTAACCATTTAAAATGAGTAATTTCTTATTTTTTTGACTTGTTAAAATTTGAAGAGGCATTGTATATATTAAAAATTATGAAGAATTTCTTGATTCCCTAAAAGTATATTTATTTTTGTATACTTTTATAGAAACCCCTAGGAAAATTTAATATAATATTCAAAAATTTATATTAAATTTTTTTTTTTTTTTATGAATTTTGATTTCTCTTTTTCCTATCACTCTACACACTCTTAATTCTTCTCCCCTTCTTCCTTCCTTTACTTCTCTTAATTCTACCACTTTATATATCCTCTTAATGCCTCTTCATAATGCCATTTGACTTATATCATTTCATAATAACTCTTATTTAGCTTATTCCCACGAATTTGTCTTTATTTCTATAATTATTTACCATTTTATAAGTTATTTAAGCATACTAAAGATGTTTTAAGGCTATTTTAGGGGTATATAATGGATACATGGTCTAAAAATGACCTAAATATCCTCTATGGTGCCTCACAATCCCTTTTTTAGCATACTAACTTCATCTAAAATGGACATGGGTTATTTTGTCCACGGGTTATTATGACCTTGGGTTATTGTGTCCTTGGGTTATTATGGCTAGGTTTTTTATGTCCAGGGTTATTTTGGCTAGGTTATTATGTCTGGTTACCCCATGCACTTAGTTTGCTAAATGGTAAAGACAAGTTGAACCAGAGACATCTCAAATGGGTTGAATATATCCAAGAATACACATTTACGAGTAAACACAAGAAGGGAACATCTAAAAAAGTGGCAGATGCACTGAGTAGAAGAATTCTGAAAATCCAAGAAGTACAACTCCAATGTGTGGGAATAAGTGAACTCAAAGATATCTACAAATATGATAAGGATTTTGGTGAAATTTATGTTATATGTACTAACGTTTCTAATGCCTATCATGTTGCATATTCAGAGTATATGGTGTAGGATGGTTTTCTCTTCAAAGGACACCTTTTTTTCATACCACACTACTCCACAAGGGAGAATATCATTGAGGAGAAGCACCAAGGCAGTTTGGGAGGACATTTTGCAATTGAAAAAACCTTGTAGCAAGTTAACAAATTTTACTATTGGAAAAAAATTCAAGAAGAGATAAGGAAGTTTATAGAGAAATGTGTTATTTTTCAAAGGGCTAAAGGAAATTCCAACAATGCAAGGTCATACCAACCATTGGTCATACTTCAAAGGCCATGGGATTGTTTAAGCATGGACTTTGTCCTAGGTTTTCCAAGGACACCAAGGGGATTTGATAGTGTCTATGTTGTAGTAGAAAAATTTAGTAAGATGACACATTTTGTGCCTTGTAGGAGAACCGACGATGCCTCATACATAACAGGGCTCTTCTTTAAAGAGATAGTGAGGATCCATGCTTTACCCCTCTGCATAGTTAGTGATAGAGATACTAAGTTTGTGAGCCATTTTTGGCGAACCCTTTGGAAGAGATTTGGTACTCAATTTTCTTTCTCATCTGCATACCATCCTCAATCTCATGGTCAAAATGAAGTAGTGAATAGGTCATTAGGAGATCTAATAAGGTTCCTTACAAAAAATCATGGCCAAACATGGGATTTAATCATCGGGAAAGCATAACATCCCTATAATGATTTAGTGAATAGAAGTATAGGTAGGAGTCTGTTTGAAATTTTATATCGGTGTCATCCCAGTGGTGTAATAGAATTGAGATAACTCATTTCATTTTCTCCTAGAAGTGCACAAGGGGAAAACTTTGTAGAGAATGTGACAAAGATAAATGTACATGTGAGAAAGGCCCTGCAACAAAGTTTAGAAAAGTAAAAGCCTTATGCTGATAAGACAAGGGATGTTCAATATAAGGTAGGTGACTTGGTTATGAATTACTTGAGAAAAGAAAGACTATGTAAGGGAAAACCTAGTAAACTCTTTATGAAGAAGATAGGACCCCTTAAGGTTGTCCAAAAATATGGTACTAATGCCTATGAAGTGGAATTGACACCTAATGTTGGCATTTCATCCATCTTTAATATCAGTGATCTATAGCCTTATAAAGCTACTCTGCCAACCCCAAGTCAAGATGAAGCCACAAAAGAAGGAGAAGAAGGTTGGGTCTAGGACTTACCTCCTAGTCAACCTGTGAAGTTGGAGAGTATCATTGATTCCAAAGTCAATAAGAAGACAAGGAAAGGAGTCTACAAAGAGTATTTGGTGAAGTGGAATGGATTACAAAAATTAGATGCTACATGGATGACAAAGTTAGCAATATTACAACATGGG
The DNA here is from genome assembly GCA_018584345.1 of Thuja plicata. Classification (NCBI taxonomy): domain Eukaryota; kingdom Viridiplantae; phylum Streptophyta; class Pinopsida; order Cupressales; family Cupressaceae; genus Thuja; species Thuja plicata. Next base: position 1,952,243 of record MU225994.1, read on the forward strand.
AAAACTGTCCAAGAAATCATAACTCAAGAGACTTGAGTTTTCTCCTACCCTAGGAGTATGGTGCAGGGGAACAAGTGGTTCATAAGCCACAATAATGTTTGTAAGACTTTAAGGAAATTTTGTGTAAGTTTGGTGTTTGGTGACCTATAAGGTCCTGTTGGTTGTATTCCTTGTTCTGGTCTATTTTCCAAAATTTTGTTATCCTTATGCTCTTTTCTTTCCTAAAGACAAAAGTCTCGCTGTTCCTTGTAATATCCTTGTTGAAATTTTTAGGTCTTCAGGTCAAAATCCATGAGAAAGTGCAAAACCTCCAAACCCTAGGTCTTGTTTTATGCCAAAATGAGAAAAAACCCTAAAATGTTCATCATGCTTCTATTTTGGCATTACTTTTTTGAAATAACTTAAGTCATGTGTTGAATACCATAGTTGCTCAGTCGCGTGATCTTTACAGCATATTCCTTTTGGTTTTGAGAATTGGTGATTGATTTGTGTCAGGATGTCTCTCAATGAAATAGAATATTCCTTTTGTATTATGAGACTTGGTAGAGCCTTTCAGTCGTGAAGTCTCTAAATGAACAAGCATGTCAGCAATTAGCGAATGAGCCCACAGATGAGTCATGGTGTCACGTGATTGATCCAACAGTTAGTTAATTTTTTTGAGACTTGGCGATTACTTCAGTTGCATGGTCTCTGAATTGGCTTGCGCTTATGTAATGAGTGTAAAGTTCATGTCACGTAGTCTCCAAATTTTTCGACAGTTAAGTGAAAGATGCTGAGACTTCGTGACTAATCGGATGCAGTTTGAAATAAAAGACAGTCAGGTGGTTGCTGGATTAAGATGCTAAGTCAATTTTTATGCAGTGATTTAGAGACAAGCAATGGAAGGAGACATGTGTCCAAAGGTGAAAGGATTAAGAGGTTAGTCGGGTGGTCTCCCAAAGGAATGAAGTCATCTGGCGATTAAGAGACTAAGGTTATAAAGTGATTTGTTGTTGCATAGTCTCTGAATTGATACAAAGGTATTAAGAAATATTCAGCGACTAAGCAGAGCCCTCAGATGCAAAGAAAAATAGATCAAACGATAGTCACGAAGTCTCTGATTAAAAAGGCTTAAAGGTAGAAGTGCTCGCAACTTAGAGATAGTTGTTTGTCACATAGTCTCTGAATCAAACCTAAAATAAGATGCTTGTCACTTTGTCTCTAAAAAAATTATCAGTTAACATTTGCAATCAGTGATTAAGTGGCTGAGGTAAGTCGTGAGGTCTCATAAAGAAGAAGTAACATTTAACGACTTGGAGATAACTGTAAAGATAAAGGTAACTGTCAATCATGGAGTCTTTGAATAAATTGTGAGTTAATTTTTTCATCCAGCGACTTTGATCTCTTTAGTCGCGTGATCGCCAGAAATAAACTATGGTTAGCCAGGCAAAGAAAATAACACAGTCACTTGGTCCCCAGAAGAATCAAGGGTTAAAGAGTTGGGTTAGCGACAAGGAGATAATGCACAGTCACGTGGTCACTAAATATGAAATCTTAGAAAAGGTGGCAGTTGATCACAAGACAACAATGAATGATTTGGCGTCCAATGATAATCTAGGAAATTGATTACTGTTTAAAAAGGGTAGCTGAGATATATGACAGATAGCCAATCGTGTGAAGACATGTCACCTTCTCTAAATTTTATAAGGATTTTTCTGAAAATACACATATATGAATTTGATTTCCTATCACACTCATGAACTACGGCTAGGTTTTTAATTAATTTCATAGCGTACTGAATTGAAGACAGAATTGATGATTTTTCAAATGATGAGCCGTGTACTTGAAACAGTTACCATAAAGGAGTTGATTGAAGGCTCATTTTTAACTTATCTTTCTTTCAAATTTATAAAGCGAAGAAGTGCTAGGTTTTTTTAATTGAGAGAAGAAATTGGATAAGTTGTAGGATACTTAATTGATTGTCAAGTGTTGAATCACTACGAACAGTGCACAAAGAAGAGAAGTGAACCCTGAGAGAAGATTTGTTTCAATATCGGTAAAGAAAGGAGGATTGAAATAGAGAAGACATGAGTAAAGTAGTTATTGTAGCCTCTACCAGTGGGAGGAGTGACGAGATAGATGATAATACTAAAGCAAAAAGGAATTATTCTGATGAATTCCTCAAATTGTTGTCGGGGTCTACACAGAACAAAAGGGCAAATGCAAATATTCTGATTGATGATTACTGCGATATCAAAGATGCTGACACTTAAGGAAATAAAGGTTTTTCTCTTTTCAATTAATTTTATAACAATTCTGATAAGGCCATTCCAGTGTCAAACCCTTGGACCTATGGTCTAGCTAGGTTAATTGTTCCTGATGTCTATATAGATGTAGACTTGTTCTTAGGTCTTGCTAGTCACTATGATGTCCTGTCTAGGACAATTAAGAAAAATGATGGCACTTCCCTACTTATCCTGAACAAAAACTCATTCATGCAAGCTTTTAGCTTGTATAGTACCATGTCCACAAAAATTAATCTTACTAAGAAAGAGGAAAGATATAGGTTAAAACTAGGAATTGCTAGGGGATTATTGCAAAAACACATGCATAAGGAGGCAAGGAACCATCTTACTCCTATACCTAGGACAACACCCTATTTCTTCAAGGACCTACATTTCTACATCAAGTATATTGCCTATGCCCTGTGTAGAGTGTTAGGGAGAGATGGAGGAGCTGAGAAGATTAATCCTAGGATTTTAATGATGGTACTAGACTTACAAGAGGTGCATTCTAGCACTAGATATGACTACATACAATACATAATCGATGAGATGCATGAAGGTTTTGTAGCAACATAGAAGAAGATGAAGGATCCAAAGGAAAAAGAACCTAGGTTCTTGCATTATTCCATCCTGATGCACCTACTCTTACATTTCAACTACGGGATCATGGATGTGAACAATTTGGATCCTCAAAGGATTTTTAAAGACAAGCCTAATCCCATTCAGTTTTGGGTTAGGATTTGGAACTATACATCCAGGGATTGTGATTACTATGCATTTCAAAATAAGATTGTATATCCAATAATGCAGAGCATGGGCATCAGCAAGACAAGACTCCCAATCAAGGTGCTCCAACTACTAAGGCCTTGTGAATATATAGACAAATGGGAGGGAGATCATAATTGGGGAGATTTCTTCCTTGAAGATAACTTTACCATAATAAGGGTATATGGATGTATACATCCACCTCATATCTTGCCCTACCATGTGCCATCAAGAGTTGCTTCCATGGAATTCATCTGACAGATTTTATTTGACAAATAATGAGCATTTTGCACCTCACAGGAAAGGGACCCTAACCCCTAGGCAGTTCAAAATTTTCAATTTCACTATTGGCAAAGGTGCCATTGATATAGTCATCTAGTGGTTGGAGAGTTGTAGAATGGGGGAAGCCTCATATAGGTACATTGATCTTGAGGGTTTTATGGCAGGAGTCAGAAGATTGTATACACCCACAATCCCTAATACAAATGTCCATTGTGAGTGCATAAAAGAAGATGCAACAAGAAACCTTCTTGATGAAGATGAAATCAAGACAAGAAGGGAGAGGATTCATGAATTACTAAAGCTACAAACATAAATAAAAAGAAATGGGTTGGCTTTTGGAGGCTTCTATCCTGATTTTCCTTACTTTGATAGAATCAAAGCCATGATTGATAATTTCTATGTGCTTTTTGAGCAACTTGACAATGTTCTAGATAAGAAAGGACCTCAGGAGCCTAAACATTCAGAGTCAAAATATGAAAGTGATGGTGATGGTGACTATGCCCATCCACCTCAATATGATCAGCCTCAACAAGATATTGCAGAGGTACCATATTTACAGGGAGAAGAGGGCCATATCATTGACCTAACAGAGGTCTCCTAGCCAGATGATGAAGAGGAACCTTCAGCCAAGAGGCAAAAAGTCGACATAGGACAGCCTTCAATTGTTAGGCAAGAAAAGAAAAAGGATAAAGAAAGTGCCCTAGTTCCTGGGAATAGGTTATATGACCATAACCTAAGAAAATTGATCAGACAAGGAAAGAAGCAACAACCTGATATAGAGGAAAATATTGAGTTGCCTCTCAAGGATTGTATTGATGAAAGATTACTACATCAACAACAATTCTTAAATGATGATAGTTTCATCAAGACTGATGAATTTAAAGATTTTTTGAGATGTCATAAGAAGGAAGAAATAAGATCCCAATTGAAAGTTGATGGAGAAGAAACAATAAAAAATGAGGCTCTATTAGCCTTGCAATCATATGACCCTGACAGTGAGGATATTTCACCAGATGAGGCCAGGCAAATGGTATTAGATAGTGGCATACTGCTTGCTGAAGGATGGGATTTGGCTACAACTTTCATCATTGATCAGATAAGAAAGAAGCCAGATTTGAAAATGGCAAGTGAGGTACAAATTGGAGACATGATAAAGGGTTTTGGGTATAGCCCAAAGTCTCAGGCCTTTGCCATGTGGAGCCTTTTCCCAAAGGACCAGAAGCCTCAATTGGTGAACATTCAAGAGAACATGGTAGGTAATAAAATGGTCTGGTATGTACAGAATACAAGGGATTTGGAAATATCTTAGATTATGACACATTGGGCACACTTGAATGAGGACAAGACTAAATAGTTGTCTGATAAGTGTAGCATATTGATAGAGGAGACTAGTGCATTGGCCAAAGACCGAGAGTTGTGCCACATCAAAATACATCAACAGGATCAGGTGATTGCAAGGATAATGAAGGAATTAGAAGAAAAACCTGAGGTAGTGTATGTACCTTCACAACCACCTTTGCAAATTGAGGAGAAAGAAAAGTCAGAGGAGGTGGTTGAAAAGGATGACATGGGAGAAAAGAAGCATGAGATAGCCTTGAATGTATTTAGGTGCATTTTACAACATAGAATTGATATATTGAAGGATAAGATAGATGTCATCCTCAATACATAATAATTTGCCTACCTCACATACGGAGATAACAGGGTACCTTGCTATATTGAACCCATATTTTGTTAATTGGTCTCCTAGGGTGCAACTATTCAAGAAACTTGCCTTTTTGCAGCCCTTAAAGCCAGAATTACCTGATGTGGTGATAGAGGTAGGAGATGAGATTAAAAGGGTAAATGTGGCCTTATCATTCTTCAAGGGAAAGTTGAACCAAGTAGAGGTTAAATTGAGCATGTTTGCTTCAGATTTCAACAGATTTGTTCCTTCGCTTAGAGGAGAAGATGATCAGATAAAAGCCTTAGAGATCTGGAAGAATGAGTTTGATAGTAAGATGCCTAGTAATGAGGCATTCATTTTAGGATATGACTTAGATTTGGAAGGCTTCAATAATATTTTGGATGAAGATTTCAAGGCGGAGACAGACATCAATAGATTCCTAGTGGATGTTAAAAACATCATCGATGTCAAATGGGAGAGGCAAAAGGCATAGGTACAGAGCACATAAAGCTTTAAATGGCCTATGGAGGATGAAGTGATAGCATGGGAACTGATGACTATGCCCAAGAAAAAGAATCCTGTGGTGGAGGAAGAAGTCTTGGACGACGAATAAAGGTGAACACTTGGTGCCTCACCATTGAGTATAGGGAAGTCAGTTATTACTAAAGGAAAGTGTAGGTGAGCCTGTAAGGGAAGTCACCTAAGCTTGACATAAATATTATGAGCTACCATGAATACTATCAGAATGGAGGTGCCAGATTCAGAGAAGAACAAAGAATATTAGATTTCATCTCTTGACTTTGTCTTTCCACCGCTTCTACATTCTCCTTTTTTGTCTTTTCTGTAGTTTTAGGGTTAGGTTTCTAAAACCATCTGAAGCTTGTTGCATCCTAAAGAAAAGGATTCAAATATGGTTAAGAACCTATAAAGAGACAAAAATTTGTAATTGTAAAAGGGATGAAATATATTGTAAAAATCAGACTTTCTGAATTTGTGTCTGTGTTTTCAAGATTCAAAGCTTTTCATGTATGGAAGCAGGATCATATCAATAAAATATGATGCAATTTTACTCTTTTCTATTGTTGTCTCTTTTTTTCTTGTGTATACTCTTTTATGTTTAAATCTGCAAGGCAATTTTAAGCATTTTGGTTACAAGGTAACTATTTAATTACTTGCAAGTTTCTTTCAAGCAAAGAACTAAGTTTTGTTAGTAGTTTCAGGGAGCATAACATTATTCAGGGATTTGATACAATATTCTAGAGGTAAATAGATAATTTGTAAGGTAGTTTATCTGAATTTCATGTAGGTTGTAAGCCAGCTTATCGTATTTTGTTTCTGTGAAACTTTAGCTCATTGACTCTATAGCCCAAAGGACAGGCACTAATCTAAGATTTGGTCTGATAGTCTATCATCATCCAAGTTTTCAAAACCATTCAAAATTATTTTAATCAAAATACTTTTGTTACTAAGAACAAAAAAGATGAACTCATTAAGGACTGATATCAACAGGATATTGTCCATCTTAGTGATTCCTTAGAGAGTGAATCAACTAGGTTATCCCTCCTTAAAAGGAAGAAGGATGAAAGTCCTTGTCTCATTGGTTCGTGTTATCAAAACCATAGCCTGGCTTATAATACTCTATTTCAAATCAATTATTGCAATCTCTAAAGCATTCTATTAGTTTTTACAGTGAGGTTTTAGGTGCATAACCAGTGAATGAACTAATCCACCAAATACATAGGCTGAAGTATCAGTAATCTTTAATAGGCAATGCCTGCCTGAGTCTGTGGAGCTCAAAAAAGGAGGTGATAATAGGAATCCCCAATGTTATCAAAATACTCATCAATTAGCCTTTCTCTTTCCTAATAGAGGTTGCATTCAAGTATATAAGGTATACTATTATCATTAGGTAAGTATTGCAAGAAAAAGTGCTAATAGGTCCCATTTTTGTTATGCTTTGAAATAAGCCACATGGCAATGTTATAAGCCCTAGTGCAATCCTTCCTACTCATACCTTGTCCAAGGTCTAGGAGGTCACCTAATTTTTTTAGGGTTCATTTTTAAGTGTTTAGAGTAGGTTGGAATCTTATCGATCTCCAAATCTTGTTCAAATTTGCAAAGTTACAAAAGATATAAAAGTTGCAAAGTTGCAACTTTGCAATATTTGTGAGAAACTTTTCCAATGTTGTGCTCAATGGTTCCATAGGTAATTGTAGGTGTTTGGAACTATTCCAAATTATTTTAAAATCCTTGGAACCAATTTGTAGAGGTTTTTGAAAGTTTTGGGAATTAAAGATAAGTTTTTCTCCACATTACTGTGTTTTTTCTTTATTAATTTGTTGTTTCACAGTAGTGTATGACTCTGTATGGATTGGTAGTAGTAATTACCAAGAATGGTAGTGTAACTTGATGTTTTAATCTTTCTTTACATTTTATTTGAAGTCCTAAAGTCTTCGTATATAAAAGTTGTGTTAGTATGATTCTAAACAGGTCCGTAAATCCTTCAGCAAAGGGTTTGCATGCAAAATGCCCTAAATTATGACATACCACCATGGGAACATGATGAATCTTTGTGGAATATTATAATAGGTTGTATTTTATTATAATAGGTTGTATAATAGGTTATAATTGTTGTAATTGTATTGAGATGATGTACTGAGAGGGGAGGGGTGAATTAGTACCTCTAAAACTTTTCTTTGGTTAGCCTATTAACCCTTAATCATTAGTTTGTAAATTATCTTATCTAACTATTCATCTTTCTTTATGCATATGCAATCATATAATAAATTATTTAGTATGTAACCATAACAGAAGAATTCATGAAAATAGATAACACATGACACAAGATATGATATCACAGAAAAATCCTATTAGGAAGTAAAAACTATGGTGGGGATTGTTACCCACAAGACTTCATTATCTGCAGATAAGAAGGGGCTAGTTAAGGCTTACAATTGGTCACTTCTGATGACCTACCCTGTTAGGAGTATTACAATGGAGACCTATTAATATCTACTTTGTTTGAAGATTTAGCAACACTGTTAAACACTATTAAGTGTGCACTCTATTAAGAGATATGGAAAGAATGGTTAAGTCCACCTTCTACAAAAGGATTTTAGATGTGATGCACTTGTTAGAATGCAAATACATAAGTCTTTTATTTGATGATAAATGCAATCTTCAATTTCTAATAACAGATCCTATAAAGCTTCATACATATTAGTAATCATCCTTCCATGACTGAATAATACCTTTATCTACTTATCGGTAGCCTCTGTGTGTTCTTGATAACTGATGTATTCTATTTCTGAACTTTGCATGAATTATGCCTTCTGCTTCTTAGATGCTCTTGGCGGCTATCAACAATAATGAATTCATGTACTCAAAATTGATTTTGAACATCTATTTGTACTAAATTAGGCTCAATTCTTGATTCATGCATCGCACGTTAACTCTAGATCCAAGGTATACAACTTGACCTTGATCTTTAGTTAGATATGTTTTAGATCCATTAGGATGTATTAAAACATTTACATAAAGCTTTCTTGACCCTCAAGTTATGATTTAAAACAAATAAAATCTCTATAAATAGAATTACATTTCTTTATCCATCATGTAAAAATTAGATCCACAATTTGTAGGCTCTGTAACTGACTGTCGGTTCGGACGGTCAGTTTTCTTGGTCATCAGTGTTCCTTTCTTGAATTTGTCATCGAGTATGCCTTTTCTGTTCCTTTTAGGTTAGTTCTAAAAACTATGTCACCGATGATGCTTGTGGTCACCGGTGATGCTTTTCGATTCTATACTTAGTATTTTTCTTGCGACCTTTGTATTTTGTTGGGTATGCTTGTTGTTTTCCAGTAATGCTTTAGTCTGCCGGTGATCTCTGTCAATGTTTTTCACTAAGTGTACTAATGGAAAAATAATGTCATCAATCTCCCCCTTTGACATTAGTATCAAAAACATGATATGTGCAACATACTGAGTGTATTAGTATGTACACCTGAGTATACTTCTTCCTTAGTCATTTGAATGACTCCCCCTATGTATATGCTGGTAAGTATTTTTTATTTTCTCCTTTTATATATATATATATATATATATATAATGTACATAACTATATACATGTCCTTTCCTCCTTTTTTTGATTCTAAAGGAAAAGGTACTTACAGCTTTTCAAAAAGGTGGGAATGTGAGGACTTAATTTCCTCCATCATCTTTTCCCATTTTTCTTTCAGCATTTCTAGAGCCATGTGCTCTAGTGAAATCCGTACATGTATGTCATAGATGTTGTCTACTACAGACATCTCATGGGTTGCTATTAGATTTATAGCATCATAAATATGTTGCTATAGAATAGTAAGATTTGGTAGAATATGTTCTTGAAGTTCTGTAATCTCACCTCTAAATTTTGTTTTAGCATCCCATATTTCTTGCCTTAGCCTGTTTGCCTCTAAGACCGTGTCATGATGTGACTTTATGTTGTCGGCATGAGAGGTTAGGCTTTGTGCACTTGTTGTGACATTATGATCTATCTCTACTAGTTTTTCACTGTTCTCTTTTACAAATTTCTCTAGTGTGCACATCTTTTGAACTAAGGTGATTGCTTCAGCAATCATTGGCTCTAATTCTTCAGTGAGTTCTGAGAGCTTTACCTTGTTCAATGCCACTTCTTGGCTGATTTTATCAATTAACTTGAATTGATATTTATTTTGTGCTTTCTCTTCCATTGCTTGTTCTGTATCTATACCTTGCTCTGTTATGGCATCGGTAAGAACAACAATCTATTCCTTTACTGAAGCATTTTCTTCAAGTTTCCTTTAGGAACAAGTTGTTGGAGTATCTCTTTTGCTTTTTCAAGTGCCATGTTTTCCCTATGTTCTTGTATCATCTTCTTTTGAATGGATTTTCTATGACATAGCACTCCAAACTCTTGAAGTTTGTCACTATCCAACGTGGTAATATCCCAGTTTGGAACTTCAATGACTTCATCAAGTGTCATAGCCAAGATGTCCTTCTTTACTATTTTCTTCCTTTTCTTCTTTGGCTGGGTGACAGATTGATGTACCACCATCTATAAGGCTTGATATTGGGTATATTTTGTGGGTGAGTGTTGAGAGGATGAGGCATCCTTTTGTATCTGTTCAGTGTTCACCGGCCAGTTTGGTGAAGATGTCTCCTCATGTTCCTTGGGTGTATCAACAGATGAATCTTGTTTTAATTTTGTACCTTCATTCTTCTTGACACCTTCACTCTTATCTTTCTCTTCACCCTTTCTCAATGTATCATCAGTGGTGTTATCTACCTCTTTGTTCTGATCTTTTGATACATCTGGCTACTCATCGGTTGCATCCTTCATTTCAATATTTGTATCCATTGGAGCGTTGGATGCACCTTTGTTATCATTGGTACCCATATCCTTGGGTATATCATCATCTTTCTTAGATAATTTATCTTGACTTGACTGTATATCAATAGCATCTATTAATATATTCATATTGGTTTGTGTATTGACTATTGCAGTGTCAATAGCTATGTCCTGTCTGTCGGTCTTACCCTCTGTAGCACTGATGTCTTCATCTTTTTGTATCTCTATTGCAGGGTCTGTTCCTATAATGGTATTGATAATGTTGTCTAATGATGAATCATCGTTTATATCAAAATCTAAGTTACTTTTGATTGACAGTTCTTCTTTGGTAACTTCTTCATCCTCCAAGTTTATGTGGATGGGGATTTCTAGTACTTGATCATCTTTACCATCTTTTGACCAGTCCTCATCTATAACATCAGTTTGTTTTTGGTTTGTGATCTATACCTCTTCACTATCTAAATCAACTATTGAGTTACCTATTTTTTTGATAGGTTCCTTTTCAAGACTGCTTTCCTCATCAGGATTTAGTATTCCACTCCATATTTGATGAGTGTCTTCTTCTAGCTCTATAAGCTTTCCTTGAATAAATTTGTAAGCTCTCATTTTTGGTGAGAACTTCTTTGTATATTTCTCCATGACTTCATTGATTTCCTCTCTTGTTGATTTGGGAGGCATAAGAGAGACCAATACTCTTTCTCTTATCCTCTTCTCCTCATGGAGTGCAAAAGTGAATCTAGAAGATATTTTATCTAATAGTTCTTGTGGAACATCTTGTGAAGTGAAGTGTAGTGGGA
>MU225994.1:1978583-1996134 GCA_018584345.1 Thuja plicata
AAAGGATTTTAGATGTGATGCACTTGTTAGAATGCAACTACATAAGTCTTTGATCTGATGATAAATGCAATCTTCAATTGCTGATAAAAGATCCTATAAAGCTTCATACATATTAGTAATCATCCTTGCATGATTGAATAATACCTTTATCTGCTTATCGGTAGCTTCTGTGTGTTCTTGATAACTGATGTATTTTGTTCCTGACCTTTGCATGAATTCTGCCGTCTACTCCTTAGATGCTCTTGGTGGCTATCAACAATAATGAATTCATGTAATCAAAATTTAGTTTGAACATCTATTTATACTAAATTAGGCACAAATATTGATTCATGCATCACACATTAAATCTAGATCCAAGGTATACAACTTAAACTTAATCTTTAGTTAGATATGTTTTAGATCTGTTAGGATGCATTAAAACATTTACATAAAGCTTGCTTGACCCTCAAGTTATGATTTAAAACAAATAAAAACTCTATAAATAGAATTACATTGCTTTACTCATCGTGTAAAAATCAGATCCACAATTTGCGGGTTTTGTAACTGACTGTCAGTTCTGACGGTCGATTTTCTTGGTCATCGGTGTTCCTTTCTTGAACTTGTCATTGGGTATGCCTTTTCTGTTCCTTTTGGGTTAGTTCTGAAAAATATATTGTTAGTGATGCATGTGGTCACCGGTGATGCTTGTCGATTCTATACTTAGCATTTTTCTTATGACCTTTGTATTCTATCGGGTATGCTTGCTATTCGCCGGTAATGCTTTAGTCTTCCGGTGATGCTTGTAGTTTGGCAGTAATGCTTTAGTCTGCCAATGATCTCTGTCAATGTGTTTCACTAAGTGTACTAATGAAAAAATAATGTCATCAAGGAACATGATGAATCTTTGTGGAATATTATAATAGGTTGTATTTTAGTATATTTTTTAGGTGGTAGAGTTGTGGAAGTAGAAACACCATTTTCTCATGAAGCCCTAGGCTTGGCATAAGAAATGTGACAAGCCTAATGTGAGGAAATGGTGAATACAATGTGAAAATACATGTGTGTGAGTGTGAAAGATGTGAATGGAAGGAATATTTAAGGTCAAGTAGACCTAATTAAATTTATGGATGAATTCTCCTAATTTACTGGTGAAGGGTTTTTGTTGGATCTCTATCGTATCCTGGTTGAGACTTATGAAAGCCTAATTTGAGCACCTACGGGTTGACCTAGCCAAATAAGGAACCCATAACCCATCTTTTAGTATTTAAAGAAGGAGGATAAAGGGTATCCAAAACAAGTAATAGATTTTTGGGTTGTTTGGGAAGTTTCTGGAAGATATCCCAAAAAATCATGAAATAGGGCTAATTCAATTAGGTCTCTTCTATGCCTATTTTCCACAAGATCAGATTGTGGGCTTCTTGGAATGGAACCAAAGGACTTAGGATAATGAAATGAAGAGGAACTAAGGTGAATCAAATATACACATGGATCGCTACAAGTGAATGGGAAGCTCCTACTTGCAAGGGTTTGGGTGCTTGACAGAGGAAGTGAAGTGAAAGGCTCTTAGAGGAGGAGATTGGATCTCCTTCTATAATTAGGGATTATTTTGGGGGAAATGACTTGGAGGGAGCCCTAAGACAATTCCTTGGACATCTTGGGAAGGTGAAGAAGAAAAAGTAAAGTAAGAACCACTGGATGGTTCAAATAGCCTAAGAAACATGTTGTGAAACCAGTTTGATTCAAGACCCAAGACTCTCTGCATTAGAAATACAAGAGGTAGGTTGTTGGATAAAGTATAACAAACATGAAATCCTTAAAACACTAAAATGGGGCCTGATTGAGAATCTAATTATAGGTGTTTATAATTTATAATTGTTTCGTCAGAAAATAGAAGCACTTCCATTTAGGAATGGTTTAGCCCTTAGAGTAAGTGGTTTGGGATCATATAAAATTCCTTGAATGGGTCTTTGCCTTGGATATGGATTTTTTGCCTATTTTACCCCCTTTTCCACTTCTCTCTATCTTTTTTCTAGCACCATGATATACAGATTTGAGTTTATTGACCTTAGGGTCAAGGTAGACCTTCAGGGTCAAGGTTGACCTCAAACCTAACCTCGGTCAAGGTTGACCTTGACCCTAACTTAGGTCAAGGTTGACCTCAACCCTAACCTAGGTCAAGGCTAACCTTGACCATGACCCAGGGTCCAAATTTCAAGATTTTAGGGTTTTTGGATGCCGGGCTTTGGAAAGATTTAATTCCTGCTTCTGGGTCAGCTATTTCGGTCTTCGAGGCAATGTCTCTTGAAATTATATTTAATATAGGTCCACTTTTTAGGGTATAGGTCTAATGGTAATTTAATTCTCCTATGTAGGCCTCTCTAGAAGATTGTGCCCTAGATTTGTATATAAGGAAGCTTCTCCTCTCATTTTCTCTAACAATCCAAGATGCAAGAAGCAATTCCATCCATCCAAATTCTATGCATGATCCATTGAAGTAAGAATCTACTCTCAAGCATTCAAGAATTCAAAGACATTTAAGAATTCACTTCATCAAGGAGATCCATTGGTACTCATTGAAGGATTCAAGCTCTATGAAACCCTCTTGTTGAAGATTTCTCCATCCACATCCATGCAAGCTTCTTCCTATTCCAAGATCCATTCAATATTGGTGTTGAAGATCCAAAGGCAATTGATTTGAGACATCCTACATCCTAAATTCTACATTCTACATCCATTTGGTGCAAGGATTCAAATCTTCCACAAGGGTTTCTATATAAGCAAGGTGAATTTGTTTATTTACTTTGTTTATGCAATTTCAATTATATTTTAAGGTTAATTCCCAAACCGGGGTTTGACTAAGGCAAACCCCTCCCCCCAACAAAAAAAACCATTTTTATTGTAGGGACAGGTTCAGAACAACAAATTGGAGGGAAGATCTGGATACCCTTTTTGGCAAACTTTCAGGATCCAAAAATAGATTTTCTGTCAGACTGTGCAGGTCAAAGGCGACATTCATTTTTGGGTCAAAATCAGACCTGAACCAGATCTAGAAAAGATTTCTGGGTTTTCTCTATCTCTATGTTTCTATTTCAGATCCGACTGCAAAATTTCTAGAAACTCAGTACAGACACCTAAAAATAGCAGTCTTCCGATCTATTGCATTTTGAGGTTAGTACTTATCTTAAATTCATTTCAATGAAAGGTTTAATCTTCCTAAATCTATTACATACTCTTTTCTATAAAACAAAATTTAGGGTTTTTCTCTTTGTCTTTATTCTTAATAGGTTGATTCGCTTATGCATTGATCCTTTCTTTACAGTTAATCAATTTGGATCTTCCCTTTATGAATTTAGGGTAAAGGGGGGAATCATATCTTGCCACATCCCTCACAACACATTCAATTAAATATTAATCAATCAAACATAATAATAATAATATTTTCTATCATACAATAATAGTACAATGATCATTATTAATAACATTATTTTTAGCTTTGAGATGTCATATCTCTTGTGCTCTCTTGTAGTTAGGGTTCCATGTGTTGAGTTTGAGGGGTAAACAATGGAATTCTCCCCATGATAGGTTTCAGATAGATATGGTGTCCCACATTTTTATCTCCTCTTATCCTAACAACAAGGAAGGGGATTATTTATAAGGAGTCCTATTATGAAGTTCTTGTCTAGGGTAGGTGTATAAAGATGAGTGATGACTCCTCATGGGTTACAATTTGGAGCATTGTTCTCCTTGCCTCTTTGAGAATGGTCCAAATTTTCATCAACCTTTCCTTAACCTAAAGGGAAATAAAAAAATAGAATATTGGATAGGGAATGGGAAACCATTTGTGGTGGACCTTGAACCTCCTTTTGTGTCCCAGGCTCTACAACTGATGACATTAAGTTTTTCCATTAGTATACTTAAGTGAAAAACATGATAAAGGTCATCAACATAAGCATAAATGATAGATAACACATTGCATAATTGACAAGATAACAATGCTTGAAATGGAAATGCTAAGTATAGATTTGCCTGACAAACAGTGACAAGTGTTGAACCAACGACAAAGCATAAAGGACATCACTGACGGTACAGTTTTGTGAACATCATCGACAGAGAAGAAAATTCAAGGAACCAAAAGAATAGTTCAAAATAGGGACACCGATGGAGGAGAAGGCCAACAAAGCAAGGAATGAAAGAAAATTGACAGACTGATAGAGCAGCTTGACCATCAGAACCGATCGTCAGTTATAGACCTGCAAAACGTGGATCTAACTTTCCACGTCAGATAAATAATTGTAATTCTATTTATAGAGTTTTAATTTGTTTTAAATCATTACTTGAGGGTCAAGCAAGTATATTGTAATTGTTTTAAAGCATCCTAATGGATCTAAAACATAACTAACTAAAGATCAAGGTCAATTTTTAAATCTTGGATCTAGAGTTAAATTGAAAAGCGTGATTCAAGAATAGACCTAGAAACTAGTATATATAAATGGTCAATCATTTGTAATAGGTAATGAGTTGATAAATGATTGTAGCTATGGAGAGCATTTAAGAAGAAGAAGTGAATTCATGCAAAGTTCAGAAACAAATCATAACAATACTCAAGAACACAAACAAGGCTACCAATGAGCAGAGACAAGGTATCATTCAATCACTCAAGGTGATTACATATACATTGTAAGCTTTATAAGATCTGTTATCAGAAATTAGAGATTTCACATAATATTAGATCAACATTTATAATGTAGTTGTATTCTAACAAGTGCATCACATCAGAAATCCTTTAGTAGAAGGCAGACTTAATAGTTCTTGAAAAATCTCTTAATACAGTGCACACCTAATGGTGTTGCTAAAGCTTTAAATGAAGTAGATCCTAACAGGTCTCCACTCTAATACTCCTAATAGGGTATATCATCAGAAGTGATCAAATTGTAAGCCTTAACCAGCTCCCTTTTTATCTGCAAATAGTTAAGTTTTGTGAGTGACATCCCCATCGCATTTTTTACTTCCTAATAAGAGTTTTCTGCGATATCATATCATGTGTTTTGTGTTATTTATTTTCATGAATGTTTCTTGAATGTTTACACATGTAAAGAACTTATGTTATTATTTCACATACATAAAGAAAGATGAACTGATAGATAGGTGAATATAGAAATCTAATGACACAAAGGTTAATGGGCCAATCACATAAAAAGTTTAAGAGGTACTGATTCACCCCTCCCCTCTCAGTACATCATTCCAGTAATTCTAACAATTGGTATCAGAGCTAAGTCTCTTTCTTGAAAAGCTTAAAGATGTAAGAGAAAAGATCAGGACAATGGAAAAGTACAAAGTGGACAAAAATACTGAGAATGAGTAGTTACAAATTCAGATTTACTATGAGCAGTACAAAGAGGCGAGAGTAAGCATGAGAAAGTTGCTTGATGAAAGAAAGATTATGGCAACTAGGTTTAATGAAAAAAATTATCAAGAAGAGGAGATCCTAGATTAATTCAACTTAGCTGAATCCGCAACAAGAAAAGCATCAAACACATTAGTAGAAGAGATGACAAGTCTAAAAGAAGTCAATCTACATCTGACAGAGCAAATCAAGATGTTGTAAATCGGTCAAGAGACTCAGATGGTAAAAATGATTGATGTGATTAATGATTCAAGAAAAGATGAATCAAAGAGAACATTGGCTATTGATGATAGGAGGAAAATTATAGAGAAGCTATAAGAAAAAGAATGAGAGATTCAAAGACTTACTGATCATCACCATGAGATTACTAATAAGATTATTCTTATGAGTCAAGAAGAAAATAGATTAAACAGTAAACTCATTAAAAGAATACAGATCATCGTTGAGCTAAGAGAAGAAAATGAAAAGCTAAAGCATGAATTCAAAATTTAGAATCAACACAATGAATTAATCAAGAAAGATGAAGACAATAATAAAAGAATGGATGATTTCCTTGATGAACAAAGAAGAGTCAACAACTACATAGGTATAGGGTACACTGACAATGGAGAATAATCTAATCAATCAGATCAAAGGAATGTTTATGCAACTTCAAGAACCAAGAAGATGTCATGCAATCACTGTGGAAAATCAGGCCACACCTCAAACATTTGTAGAAACAAAATGAAAGGTATTCCTCAATCACAATCTACTTTCATTGGTAATTGTTATAAATGTTACAAGAAAGGATACAAGGCATATGAATGCAGATCCAAGGTGACAAATCCAAAGAAGGAAACCTACATGGAAAAGTACTGTCCTACTTGCAAAATGAATGGACATACACATCAAGAGTGATGGAAAAAGAAAAAGAAAGCATGGACACCAAAAGAACCTGATAATGACTATAAACCGACAAGAATCAATAACTCATATGTTTGGGACTATAAGACATGGGTGAAGTGCACAACATGTAGAAGGTATGGTCATATTTTTTCCAACTGTATGAGAAAATGGACTAGAAGACCAAGACGATGGACCAATCCAAGTATGGTGTGTTTACATTGTCATAAGGTTGGACATGTGGTAAAAGATTGCAAAGACTGACTAAAAGACACAAGCACTTATCCCAATGGAAACACCATTGATGACATCAATAAGATGAGAAACAAGATGTGGAGAAAAGCTACAAACACTGTGTGTGTGAATATTTGGTACCTGATGAGAGAGACAAAACACATCAATAAGTCATTGCATTAGTTCAAAATGGTTAGATAAGCATGTAAAACCACTAATATCGACTTATTGTCTTCTAACTAAGAAGAGTGTAATTAGTAACATAATAGCCCTCAGATTATGCTACAATTAGTGACATATAAAACCTAGCATGAAGGATTTTAGTTTAAAAACAAGCTAAAAGATGAGAAAACATGCATTCTAGCTCTAAGAATGGAAATAAGAACAATACAAAAGCATGAAATAAGGAGTGAAATATGTGTCTAAGATTAATCTAACAGCATAACAATGCATTTAGGATATGAGGTGAAGGCTCATTTGCTCTCAAAAATGGCTTCTATTTATAGAAGAATGAGAGAGAGAGAGAGGGGAGATAAGGCTCATTGATGAGTTAAGGGACTCATTAATGGAGGTCTAAGAACCATTAATGCCTTGGGAATTAATAAGACATGGAGGAGACATAGGCTTAAGGCATCTTCATTAATAAGGCATTAATGAAAGACTTAAACAAGCAAGGGGAGGGTGTAAGAGGGTGGCTTGAGAAGGTGGACTTTGAGAAAGGAATCTTGAGATTCCATGACTTTCTCAAGTGGGTGGAGTTGTTAAGCATTCCTTAATGGAATGTGACAACATTAGGAGGTGGGTTAGGGTTAGAATTAGGATTAGGATTAGATTAGCAAGGGTGAATGGGTTGAGAAGGGTTAGAACCCAGGGTAGAAGTGGTTGAGATAGGTTAGGTTAGGGTTTAGGAGAATATTAATTAAATGAATTAAACTTATTTAATTCATTCAAAAATAGGAATTAATTATTTAAACAATTTAATTACTTTTTAATAATTAGGGTACTATAGCCATTTTAATTAAATTAAATAGGCTAGGGGAATGGGTTATTTTGCAAGTGGGTAATTGACTTAGGGATTTATTTAATTCCTTTATAATTAAATACTATAGCCGTATTTGATTTTGATTTGATTTAATTGGTTTGAATTGATTAGGATCATATGGCTATAATAGCTAATATAAATTAGTGATAAAAATCACCTAGGACATTAAATTGATTCGAGGAATTATGTCAAGCAGTAACATGGTCATTTGGACATAATTGAGGGTATGATCACACTTAGGGAAAATAGGGTCTATAGTTGGAACAGACCAAATTCATGTGGTTACATTTGCCCCTCTTTGAATTGATGTGGAAGTAGCACGTTGATTCAAAGAAAGTTTTTAAATTTGACTTCAGAAAGATTGAGAATTTTGTTCTTGGTTTTCGAACAAAATGATGATGAGATTGGTCTCACACTTGATCAAACCAAACTGATAGAATTGATTTTGAACTTGGTTATCATCCAAAAATCAATAAAAGATTTTTAAAGATACCAATTCTAAACTTGGTTGTCGTTCAAAGATTGATAATACTGATTCTGAACTTGGTTGTCATTCAAAAAGCCAATATGAAGCTACCAAGAGCTTAATAAGAATCTTTTAAAAATGAGGAAACATAAGATATCCAGCTCATGAGAACCAAAGCTTTCTATCCAACAGCTCCGACTTTAGTCAAGGAAACTGTTGTGCCCCTAGTTTGATAATGAAGTCATTTTGATGTTGTTTTGAGAAAAAATTTAATTGATGATAGTGTGATCATGCCCCCTCGGGAATGAAATTGAAGGAAAAGAATAAAATCCCTTAGTTGAAAGAATGTATCACTAGCAGGAAGTGGTTAGGACAAGAAAGAATAGAGTAGAAGAAGTGGGAAAGAAGGTGTGTTTAAAAATAAACACATGATTATCAAGTTAATTATGTGAAAATGTGAGTGATAAGACTGATAAAATGATGTCAGACAAAGATGTATGATAAAATGTGCAGTATTGACCAATGTTTGGAATAAATGAAGAAAAGTTGTAATTTTTGAAATTGTCACAAAAATGACACTGTGCTACTAAAAACATTCTAGGCACCTTTGATTTGGTTCTCGATTAATCAGAAAGATAACAAAAATGAATTTGTAGTTGTCTGAGAGGAGTTTTAGAACTCCTAAATGTCTCAAAAGACCCATATAAGCCTCCAAAATTACCATTTCACTATTCATTTTCACCTTCCTCCATAGAAATTCAAAGAGCTCTGCAGAGAAGATGGTAGTCCCTGTGAGGAAGCATTGTTTTGAGATGAGCCATCAACATCAGTGTCCAACCGACTACCCACCACCAGTAAGTGCTCAATAAACTACCCTGTGAATTTTGTAATTTTCAAATTTATGCAATTTTGTGGCTTTTAGAGCCCTTTCAACTTAGGATCACATCCGGGATTCTGGATCGCATCCTGTGAATCCCGCATTGCATCCAGTTTTTCCTGGATCGCATCCAATTTTTTTAGAGTCCTGTGTCGCATCCAGTATTTCATAGATCACTTCTAGTTTTAGTGTTTTTTCCATGTTTTAAAGTGAAATCCATCAGTGGGTCACATCCCCTTTGCTTAGGATCGCACCCTACATTTAGGATCACATCCCGTATTTTGGGGATCACATCCAATAAATGCAGTTGCATCCTAGATTTCCAGGATCACATCTGGTAGGAAACTTAGAATTTTAATGTGTTTGACCTATTTGCATCTTGCAAACTATGAAATGACTTAGTTGATGAGGAATTTTCCCTTGTAATGTAGATAGGATACTGATGTATAGCCATTATTGTCTAAAACAGGCCCAGTTTGAGGTAGTCACTTTTTGCGACACTTATCTAGCATGTGTACTTGCATTATCTGGTTGATTGTCAGATGATGAGTAGACGACTGTGATTTGATGTGGATTGTGTTCCTTGATAGGTTTACCTGAGATCAGGGTAAACCATGGGTTGTTGACTGCTCTTGTTGAGAGATGGCATTTAGAGCACAACACCTTTCATCTACCTACTGGAGAGATTATAGTGACACCTAAGGATGTCTAGAGGATACTACGTGTACCAATTGTTGGTCATGAGGTACAACTTGAGTCAACAGTGGCTATGGTGATTGGTGTTGCACAGAGATATTTCTAGGATGACACCATAGACCGAAGATGTCTATCTTGGGACTACATGGTCGATCATTATGATCGATTATCTGTTTATCTACCAGGTCTGGTAGGTGGCATCCTTATGCCAGATAAGGGCTAGCATGAATTTATGGTCGGCTGGGTAGATATGATTGAGTAGATGGTGACCCACCATTGATGATTTGCTTAGGGGAGCTATATCTTAGCTCACATGTATTGAGAGCTACATGAGATTGTTTACCATTATACCCACAGTATGAATGTGGGTATACTTATTCTTCAGATTTGGGCCTAGGAGCACATCCCTATTACATGGCCAATTGTAGATAGGCAGAGGGCACCTAAGAAGCCTTATGTATATATGTATGCAGGCCTTTTGTAGCAGCCCCATCTCAGCAAGATTGAGTATTGGCACCAATTATTTGATGATATGACAGAGGTCGTATGGTGACCATATCTAGATTGTGAGGTGTGGACCTCAGATGCCTGACAGGTGCCATTTTTGTGTCAGAGAAGATATCTTATTGGCCAGACCAGATATGTTATAGAGTATTTTATGATCACCAAAGTATTGAGGCAGTATGGTCGGCAGCAGGGCAGGACAGAGGATATTGCAGTGTATGCCCGGACCAGAGAGGAGACACCACTATGGGGGGCACAGTTGACCTATGAGATTTCTCATCAGGAGATCTAGGATATAGTTATTGTAGACTAGGATCTTCGGCCAGATGTAGAGGATGTAGGTGTATCAGATGGTTATGCTACTGAGAGGCTCCAATATCCATTTCTTTGATTCACTATTCTGGAGGAGATCATTCCTCACATAGAGGAGCCACTAGACTACGATCCTGATGATCGACCAGTCAGGGGAAGAGGTAGTAGAGACATGGCTCCTGGTAGACATGGAGGCCGTGATGGTGGTAGGGATGGTGGCAAAGATGACATGCATCCTCCTATGAATGATGGCCATGATGGTGATGACAGAGGTGGTGGTGGAGAGGCTGTGGATATAGGTGGTGCCAGTGGCAGTGGGCAGGGAAGATGTCAAAGATTTAGATTTGTGGCCCCTTGGAGGGATACTAGCCCATTGCTTATAGGTGAGTAGCAGTGTTAGAGGCATTAGGGGGCACCTGAGTAGGATGCAGACAGAGATGGAGATCCATTATCCAGATGTGAGTAGGAGAGAGAGTAGCTCTATTTCAAGATCACAACTTTAGAGGCCAGAGTCGCTACTGCCCATGCTCTCTTGGCAGACACAGATCTACATCTTGAGTGGCTAAGAGTAGAGAGGGATGCATAGGCCCAGACAATAGTCCATCAGGGATAGAGGGATACATATTATTATTCCATGTATCACGTGGTAGTTCCAGAGGGTCAAAGAGCACCTTCATTCTCCATAGTAGCTCAGCAGTCAGAGGGGGCCATGCCTCCTCCAGTAGCCCCTTTTGCACCACCTCCTCCTCCTCCTCCTAACTAAGGAGAGGGGGTGAGACAGAGTTGAATTGTATCTTTTTGTATGACATGTATATTTTGAGATCATATTTGTATATTGGGATCCCACTGAGATCCCCTCTTTTGTATATCTGGATCCTTTTGAGATCCATTTTTGTAGATGACATTCATACATGTATATCTGATTCATGTTGGTGCACTGATACATTGATACTCTTTATACTCACTGATTCATTGATACTATTTTTTATTTGATCTATACCATGTTACGATGATATATATTTGATGCAGCTTTTTGTTTTGATTTTGACATGTTTCATGAGTTCTTTTTGCTTTCATAGATGTGGTAAAATGTATTTCTTGCACATGTGATGATATCTTGGTCTCTTGATGAGTTAGTTTGTAGATGATAACATCATTTTATGATTGGATGTGATGGGTCCTTACTGATATAAATATTTTTTAAATGTTACTCATGTGAAAATGCAAATGTATGTTTCTTTTGATTTGTTAGTTATGCCAAATAGATGTATGGATGCACTTTAGGATGAAAAAGTAAAAATGCAATACATGGATGTTTTATTGTTTTTGTATTTTCTTGCTTGGTATTTTGAATGAATACAAAATGTATGTTATGGATATGCAATGATATTTGATATTAGTAATATGGATGATGTAATTAAATTGATTATTAGAAGAAGATAGGAACCATTTTTTAGTACAAAATTCCTTATGCTGTTATTTCTGTTGATAAATGCATCATGCAATCTCTAAATGCAGCTATATGCAGACTCTTAGGACTTGTCACTGATTAGCAGATATTTGCAACATTTTTATCATCATTGGGCACTTTTTCGAATGGATGACCTAATAGTGTAATCATCACTAATACCCATTGATATTATGATAATATGAATACTATGTTTTATTGAAATGTCAGAAATAGACTTAGGCATCAAGGCATAGAAGCCAGGATAAAAAAAATAGTCACCTTCCATTTAATATACCAGACTCTGATTAAGGCAAGATATTGGACCCGCAATGACCTTAAAAATTCATATCCTTGGGTACCTTATGATTTGTATACCTTAGTGAGAATCTAGATCTAGAAAATAGACAAGGAAATTGTTCCAACCTCACTGTAGTTTGCACATAACTAAGATCGAGATATATGCGACTATCCACCTATAGTTGCAGCTCTTACCATAAACATCCAAGTTAGGTGAAATTCATAGGATTATTTGGAACAATCACCATACATAGAAAATCAATAAAACATTATGCCCCCTATCCTTGTGACTCTTTGTCTTTATGCAGACGTCATTGAGAAACTAAGAAGACATAATAAATTATCAATTGAGAATCAATTAAATAAAAATTTATAATTACTTAGATGCCCCTAGTTGAAAACATCATCATGACATAAAAGAATCATAATCAAACCAATAACCAACTATGTGTTTAAGTAGTACTTGTTCATTTATCTGTCAAACATAGTAAAGATTCGTCAATCGAAAAATTGGAATACAAGCAATATGGTGTTCCATGTCTGTTCATCGAAAGGATAATCCATTCCCATTTGTGATCCAATATAGCCTTGTAGGAATTCTATTAATGTAAATGTCATGTATGGATATGTGATGCTTGAAAAGACACCCTTATTTTGAAAAGTGACATTGTTTTGCATGTATCAAGAAACATTGTGTCCATGAGGTAAACCATCCTAGAGAAACCTAGCAACCATAACCTACCATACTAGCAAAGATGCCCCCAGTGTAGAATGACTTATTCCTGAGACATAAAGATAGAAAAATCCCAAGTGATAATAAGATAGTCATTTAGGAAAATAAAGTCAGCATATGAGCACAGGCAAAATTGTGAAGGCCTAGTATCAGTAGTGCATTGATAGATGGAGCGCAGAACACAAGTGACACCTAATTGCCAGGTTTCCACCACTTGGAAAGATTCTTTTTCTTTCTTTTTGCTACCAAGATGCCTATTTTATCAGGTTCTCATCAAGGCACTTTTCTCTTTTTCAATTTTTTTGCTGTTTTTGCTTTTTTGAATTTTTTTGTAGTATCAAGGTGCCTGTTTAGCAGGTTTTCACCAAGGATACCCTTTTTGTAGGATCTTTTTCACTATTTTTGAATTTATTTAGGATCAAGTTTTTGGATGTTTTGGGTGTTTTGCAAGAACTATTTGCTGTATAGGCTCTGCTAGCTGAATATTAAGCGTAGAACCGCTTCAAATGTAGAGTGTTGATAGGATCTGGGAGAATGTCTCCTTTAGGTGTAGCTAACTGATAAGCTCTAGTCCCAAAAGTAGAAGTGATAATATAAGGTCCCAGCCAATTAGGTTCAAACTTTCCTTTCTGTTCCCTATTAGGCTAGTTTTTAGGATTCTTTTTGAGGACAAGATCTCCTACTTCAAATTTGCATGGTTTGACCTTTTTATTGTAACCTTTGGACATATGTGCTTGATATACTTTGAGGTGATCGAACGTTTATTGCCTGCGCTCATCTAGTAGGTCTAGAGAATTCACCCTATCTATCTGGTACTACTCATCAGTAACCAGACCTTGTAAAGATATCCACAAAGATGGGATGTCAACCTTAATGGGTAGTACTGCTTCGGTTTCATAGACTAGAGTGAATGGCATGGCTCCAGTTGGTGTTCTTATGCTTGTCCTATAGGCCCATAGTGTTGGATTCAATTGTAGATGCCAGTCTTTGCCAGACTTGCTTACATTTCGGTGTAGGATTTTGAGAATATTCTTGTTTGATGCCTCAGCCTATCCATTACCTTGAG
This sequence comes from Thuja plicata, assembly GCA_018584345.1. Classification (NCBI taxonomy): domain Eukaryota; kingdom Viridiplantae; phylum Streptophyta; class Pinopsida; order Cupressales; family Cupressaceae; genus Thuja; species Thuja plicata. The sequence continues at coordinate 1,992,526 of MU225994.1, forward strand.
GATAATAGATTGAGGAGAAATGTTGAGTAATATGGAACTATTCATAAAGGTCATCAATGGCTTGATTTCTAAGTTGGCCCCCATTGTCTATTACAATTGAAGAGGGTATCCCATATCTACAAATAGTGTAGTTTAGAATGAACATAGCCACCTGTTTGCTAGTGGCTTTGATTACAAGCATGGCTTCAACCCACTTTGTGAAATACTCAGTGGCCGTAATGATAAACTTGCGTCCATTTGAAGAGTTGGGATATATTTGTCAAACCAAGTCAAAGGCCCATTGCTAAAATGGCCAATGTGTTATGAAAGGTATAAGTTCTCTGGTAGGAGCATGGATAAGATTTCCATGTGTTTGGAATTTAAGACATGCTTTTGAAAACTGAATAGCATCTTTCTCCATGGTAGGCCAATAATAGCCTACTCTGAGTAGTTTCTTGGCTAATGAAAAGTCATTCGAGTGTGATCCACATACACCTTCATGGACATCTTTTAATGCTAGATCAGACTCTTTGAGTTATAAACACCAAAGAAGTGTACCATCAAGACCATGTTGATATAGGTTGTTAGTTATGAGGACGTAATGTGATGCTATCCTAATCAGGGATCTTTTCTCATTTCTAGACAGATTGGTGGGAATGGTTTGGTTGGAAAGGTAGGCAATGATACTGGCATACCGAGATTGCTCTGGGGTATTCAAGGCACATATTGCCTGGTATTCAGGGTTAGCAAAGGTAGGATAGGATATTTCTTCCACCAAGAAGTCATAGTGGAATTGATGCTCCTCTAGTTGTAACATGGATGCCAAGGTAGCCATAACATCCGTAGCTTTGTTCTCTGATCTTGGTATTTGCTGGAAGGTGATGAAGACAAAGTACTTCTTCAAATCATCAACTAGTTGCTTGTAGGGAATCAAATTTTTATCTTTTGTTTGATACTCCCCATTGACTTGATTGATAATTAGTTGGGAGTCACCATACACATGTAACTCAATGATCTTCCATTCCATAGCTAGCTTGAGGCCATTGACAAATGCTTCATATTATGAGATATTATTGGTGCATAGAAATATCAATTTGTAAGATTTGGGAATCTTGTATCCGTCTGGAGTTATGAAGATGACCCTGACTCCAGATCCTTGTTGAGTGAATGAACCGTCAAAGTACATCTTCCATGGATGTTCAGTGAGATGCATGATTGTTTCATCAAGGAATTCAATTAGTAGAGGTTCATCATCCTAGAGTGGTGAATTAGCCAATTGATTTGCAAGTACCTGTCCTTTGATAGCTCTCTATTCTACATATTCAATGTCAAATTCACTTAGGATTAGGACCCATTTTGCCAAACATCCTGTTAATGCTATTCTACTCAAAAGATACTCTAGAGGATCGATCTTAGCAATGAGCTTCACTGTATGAGAGAACATGTAGTGTCTCAATTTTTTTGATGCGAAGATGACTGCTAAGCATGCTATAATTGAGCTCATAAGTGACTAGTGTTCTACTAATGTAGTAGATAGCTCATTCTTTCTTTGTTTCATCTTCTTATGCCAGTAACACTCCTAGGGATGTAGTTGTAGCTGAAATGTATAGGATTAAGGGTTTTCAATAAATAGGTTCCATAAGAATAGGTGGATTAGCCAGGTACCCCTTCAATTCTCTGAAGTTTGCTTTACAGTGTTCATCCCATTTGAAGGTAACCCCTTTATGTAGTATCTTAGTAAAGGGTTGTGCTCTATCTGCAAGTTGGGACATGAATCTTCTAATGGATTGAAGTCTCCCTTGTAGTGTCCTCATTTTATTGATGTTACATGGAGGAGCTATCTCTAGAATAGCCTTTACCTTTGTAGGATCTACCTTGATTCTCTTCACTGATACTATGAATCCTAGGAGCTTCCTTGATTGGACCCCAAAGGCACATTTCTTTGGGTTGAGCCTGAGTTGGAACTATTCCATTTGATCCAATATCTTTCTTAGGTCAGCAATGTGGGCACCTCTCTCCTTGGGTTTAGCCAATGTGTCATCGACATAGTCCTCCATGTTCTTGTGCATCATGTCATGGAATATTGTTGTCATAGCTCTTTGATATGTTGCACCAACATTCTTTAAACCAAAAGGCATGACATTCTAGAAAAAGGTGCCCCATGCGCATGTGAATGCGATTTTCTCTTGATCCTCAGGGGCGATCTTGATTTGATTATAGCCTGAGAATCCATCCATTAATGAATACATCTGAAAGCCTGTTGTAAGATCTATGATCATGTCAATGTTTGGTAGAGGGAAGTCATCTTTTAGAAATGCTTTGTTTAGGTCTCTGAAGTCTGTACAGATCCTGATAGATTTATCAGATTTAGAAACAGGGACCGAATTGGAGATCCACGCTGCATAGGAAATGACTCGAATAAATCCAACCTTCAATAACTTTTTTAATTCTACTTTCACCAATAATGCAGCATGAGGATACATTTTTCTAAGTTTTTGTTTCACGGGCTTGATCCCAAGAGCTATAGATAAGTGGTGCATGATGAGATTAGGATCTAGCCCTGGCATATCACTGTAAGACCATGCAAATTTGATCTTCTTCTCCTTCAGGAGCTCTGTGAACTATACCTTCTCTTCTTCTGATAAAGATTATGCCAAATGAAGTATTTAAGGATTTTCAATGGTGCCCAAGTTTACTGGCTGTGTTGGTTCAATCAATATCGAAGATCTTTCCTAAAAGTATTTAGGGAGGATATCAAAAGTCTCATCCTTTGGCACTTTTGAGAGGTTTTCACCATTGGACACATCTTTTTTCTTTACTATTTTGGGACCTGATACTTCCATAGAGTGGTTTTCACCATTACTCTGCTTTTTATTTTTATTTTTTCAGTTTGTGACTAAGAAACTTGATATCCTCTTGTGACATGTTCTCACTCCTTGCATTGGTGGAAGAAGGTTAAGGTTCACAAGAATTGAGATAACAAGCTAGGGTGTGGTCATTGGAAAAGTTGAGGATAGGAGTAGGATCTGTTTTAGTCCAATCAATTAGTTCTGGAAGTACCACTGTTAGGGAGTCAGGTTCTCGGAAGGACAACATCGTGTTAGCATCAAGACCATTAACTAACATGACATGATCTGTTAAGTTTGTAAGGAAACTCAGGTGTGGAAACAACTTCCTACACTAATCTCTATAGGAAAGTATCGTGCGAATTCTTTTAAATCCTTACAATTTTAGATTCGTTAACTACTTTAACAAAGATATTGCAGCCACATACCATGCATACAGAAAATAGAGAATGACACAATGATTTACCCTGGGGTGATGCCCCGAACCCCACAATTGTGGAAGAGTATAAACTACTCAACTTTATCAGTTACCACATGTCTTACATGTCTTCACCTTTCATTGAAATCTCCTAGAAATAGCTCTTACGTGTCATAGGAAATAGTCATAACCATTTCAGCCATGATCTCCTTACACACAATTCAATATGCTGACACATTAAGTGGAGTGACACATCAAAATGCCAACTAGACATGTACACTCACACTTAATTACATTATTTGCAAGAAATACATTTTACAAAACAAATAATAAGAATAGGAATTATCCAAGGTTGAGACACCTTAT
>MU225994.1:2012162-2047056 GCA_018584345.1 Thuja plicata
AACCAGCTCCACTAAGCATACTCCTAGCCTTCTCCATCAGTGTCCTGTTCATTCTCTCTGCAACTCCATTTTGCTGCGGGGTGTAAGGAGTTGTCTTATGTCTCTCGATTCCTTGTTCTTTACAAAATTGTTCAAACTCTATGGAACAAAACTCACCACCATTATCAGTTCTTACACACTTGATTCTTTTACCAGTCTGATTCTCCACAATAGCCTTAAATTCCTTGAACCAACTGAAAACCTGTGTCTTACTTTTCAGGAAATATATCCAAGTCCTTCTACTGTAGTCATCTATAAAAGATACAAAATATATAGAATTGGAGATAGAAGGAACTTTTACAGGACCAAATACATCAGAATGAATAAGATCCAAAATACCAGAAGACTTGTGAGAACTGGAGTAGAACTAAACATGATTTTGCTTGCCATAAATGCAATGTTCACAAAAATCAAATTTGAGATTACAATCATTTAGCCCCTTGATGAGATTTTTAGTTTTTAAGGTCCTAAGACCCTTCTCACCAATGTGGCGAAATCTCATATTCCACAACATTGTCTTTTCTATAGGAAGCTTGCCTTCCAAAGTGTTTGCACCCTTAGATACACTTACTGCACTGCCATCGGAACCCATTTCCACAGTCTTCTTTACTGCTTGTTTAGATGGTGGGGATGAAGTGATAGTCGCTCTCTTCTTTGAAATAGAAGAACTATTGCACTAAGAAATGCATGCATCAAGATGAAACAAATTACCTCTCCTAGTACCTTTAGCGAGAACCATAGAACCTCTCATCATCTTGAATCCATCTTTCGAAAAGACAACTTGCACACCTACATCATTCAGCATACTTACAGATAATAGGTTCTGTGCCAAACCCGAAATTTGCATAACTCTGTGGATTCCCTTTACTTGTCCATCAGGAAATTTGATAGTGACCTTTCTGTGTCCAACTATTTTTAGGTGAGAATCATCACCCAAGTACACCTTTCCACCATCAAACTCTTCATATTTTGAGAACTAGTTTCGATGAGAGGTCATGTGAAAAGAAGCACCCGAGTCTACTAACCACACATCATTGGATGCATGGGCTGCCAAAGCTACAATAAAAGAATCTCCATCTTCTTGAGATTTTTTAGAAGCTGAATCTGAGCCTTTCTTCTTCTTCTTCAGTTCTTTACAGTCCCTCCAGAAGTGCCCAGATTTATCATAGTTCCAACATTTTCCTTGGACTTTCCAGGAGTCTTAAAACTCCCATGGGATTTGGATCTTCCCTTCTTTGACTTATTTTCATTCTGCTTTCCTTTGTCATTGGATCTCCCATGAACAACAAGGGCTTCCTTAGATGAATCCGAAGTTTTTCTTCACATCTCCTTAGATAGCAGTGAAGACACCACATCATCCATACAGAATGTGACTATAGTACTTCTAAGAGCCATCACAAGATGGTCCCATGAATCTAGCAAGGAACAAAGCAGGGTCATTCATCAATCTTCCTCCTCGATCTTGGCACTAGATGATGCCAACTATGTAATCAATAAATTGAATATGTTGAGATGATTAGTTACGAATCCACCTTCCTCCATTCTTAAAGAATACAACTTATTTCTTAGGAACAACTTATTCACTAGAGATTTGGCCTGATACACAGACCCAAGCCATATCCATAGAGAATTTGCAGTAGTCTCATCAAGAACATTCAAAAGAATGGCATCTGCTAGATAGAGTCTGACGAGACCCTTAGCCTTCTAATCCTTGATCTCCCAATCCGCTTGAGATATCGCTATAGGTCTCACAACAAGTGAAGTAGCCTCCCATAGATCATGATCTTCAAGCATGTCTTCCATCTTGAGTTTCCACAACTCAAAATTAGTGCCATTAAATTTCTCCACCTCCATTCTACTGTATGAGGAACCTGCCATCTCAATGTACAAATAAGATTCAAAACGCTCTACACAAAAAAAATCCCACTCAACTTGAGATTATCTCAAAAAACCCTACCCAACAACTAGGATCAAAATTTGATCAGGCTCTGATACCACTTGTAAGGAAACTCAGGTGCAGAAACAACTTCCTACACTAATCTCTATAGGAAAGTATTGTGCAAATTCTTTTAAATCCTTACAATTTCAGATTTGTTAACTACTTTAACAAAGATATTGCAACTACATACCATGCATACAGAAAATAGAGAATGACACAATGATTTACCCTACGGAAAACCTTTCGGTAAAAAACCCCAGCACTCCAAAACCTGCAGAATGTATTATCTTCAACACAATGGTTACAACACACTTGCAATGCAAGTTATTTTCAGGAGACAATCGACACACACAGACAAATCTAGTAGCACCAAATTATACCAACAATACACTCTTTTCATATCCTTTCTTGTAACCCTAAAAAATTCTTATATCATTGCACTTTCCTTTTTAGAGCAATTTCCAAGGATAGCCGTATTAGGGTTTTACCATTCTCTAAGAAAGTAGGAACCCTAAAAAAAATTTTGAGCAATGCCTCGAACCCCATGATTGTGGAAGAGTGTAAAGTACTCAACTTTATCAGTTACCACATGTCTTACATGTCTTCACCTGTCATTTAAATCTCCTAGAAATTGCTCTTACGTGTCATAGGAAACTGTCATAACCATTTTAGCCATGATCTCCTTACACACAATTCAAGATGCCGACACATCAAGTGGAGTGACACATCAACATGCCAACTAGACATGTACACTCACACTTAATTACATTATTTGCCAGAAATACATTTTACAAAATAAATAATAAGAATAGGAATTATCCAAGGTTGAGACACCTTATTCCTAACAAAGTTAATTTCTTCAATATTTAGATCAATAAGAGTGAGATCGTCGTTAAAAGGGTCATTGTTAGTCATATGTGGATCAAACTCTAGTGACTCATCTGTAGAAATCTCATCATCATCTCTCTACAAATGGAGGTTTCTTGCTTGTGGCCTATTAAATTCCTCTAGACTTACATATTCACCTGTGTCTTCATCAATGATTAGGGGAAGGAACTCTTCTTCTTCTTCAGGAGGATTAGTATCATTGAGAGGAGTGTTAGATTGTTTGCTAGGAGCTGAGGGAGCCACAAACATGTGAATTGTATCTATCCCAATATCTTCAGAGGCAATAGATAGCTGATCCCATTCATAGTCATGGGAGTCCATGACATCATCATCAGATCTATTTAAATATTCAGCAATGGTTATCTGATGTACTTGATTAGCTACTTGTAGATCAAAGTGGGGTAGATCGAGGACATGTGAAATTGTGACCAATTGCCCCTAGTTAGGATGTAAATTCTATGGCCGGGGTATCTCTTGAGTGATTGTTTCTATGGTGTCTCCTACCTCTTGAATGGGAGGTTGTGCTAGCAAAGGAGTGTGAAGATCCTGTGGTACCTCAAAGCTAGGTATGTAGCGTTCTCCTTGGTAGTTGGGGTCTTGTGCACCAACATGTAACAATATTTCATAGGACCATTGCTCTAGTTCATATGTTTCATCACTCCCTTTATCTGAGTGTGGACCCTCTATTGGAGCGGGTTTATCAGTTTTAGTTTTAAAACCAAGTCTTGTTTTATCTCTGGTGTTGCGGAACTCCATGGGTATAGGTTCAATGATCCCTCATCCTGTGTCATTTAGAGGTCCTTTTCCTTTGTATCTCATTTGTGTGAGGAAATCATATCCCTTTCCATATTGTTTGGGGGATATCTTCACATGTTTTACCTCAGATTCCACTGGTTCACCTTTGTAAAGCCAATCCAAGACTACATGTTCTTTTGTGTTATCTAAAGAAGATGTGGATGCCTTTATCATGCCAGTTTCTTTGTGTACTTTTGGTTCTTTGAATGCTAGAGGTGTGAACGTCGATGAAGGTTTTCCATAGGATATTAGTGATATCGAAAGGTCTATCAGTGAGGGAGTCAGGTCTAGCTTGTACTCTCCCATACCTGTTGCTTCAAGTTTTAAGGTTTTTCTAAAACTCTTCATAACCATGTCCTTGGTAGTTTCAGGAGCAACTGCATCCATAGCTTCTTTGTTGTGTGGGATCATGCTACCTTCTTTGATATTGTTGCAAGTGTAGTTGGCATCTATAGGAATCGTCACTTCTATCCCATTATGTGGGAATTTTATGCATTGGTGATAAGTGGATGGTACAACCTGCATTTCATGAATCCATGGTCTCCCTCGTAGGATATTGTAGGCCAATGGTAAATCTAGAACTTGACATATGGCATTCCTCTCGATTGGTCTGACTCTAATGAGTAGAGCAATAAGGCCTCTAGAGGATCTTTCTTCCTCATCATAAGCTTTGATGGTTATCCTGTTCCTAGTGTTAATTATTTGTTCTAAGAGACCTAGCCTCCTGATTAGATCTAGTGTACAAATATTTAATCTTGTGCCTCCATCTATCAATACGCATCTAACATGGGATTTATGAATAAGGACTTTGATATGGAGGGGTTGATTGTGTGGATGGGTCAATGATTTGTCATCCTCTTCAGAAAAGGAGAGGTAGTGTGGCACTGAGATGTGATTGACCATCGCTTGAAACTTGTCCTTATCAATATCTTGTGGAACATTAGCAGCGTGTAGGGCTTGTTCTAGGATTTCCCTATGTACCGTGGATATCTTGAGCAACTCAAAAATGGAAATTTTGGTAGAAGTTTGTTGCAATTGGTCTATCAAGTCATATTTTTCTCCAGGGATAGTGATCATGTGTTTGCTACTAGTTTAGGAATAGTGACAATAGGAACCTTGGATGTAGATGTCAGTTTTGGAGGTCCTTTGATTGTAACCTATGCTTGGCTCCATGTTACAACATTTGAGTGGGATGAGACACCTTTAATTGTGATCAAATTGGTGGATTTAGTTTTAATGTTGAGCATATTAATCACATTGTCACTTTTGGAATAGGTGTAGTTTACCTCATTACCCTTACCTTTAGATGTTTCCCCTTGATTATAATTAGGAAAGGGTTTGTTGAATGCTGTATGATCCTCATTGGTAGTATGTCTGTCTACTTTGATCTTACCTCCATTGATGAGGTCTTGGATGACATGCTTAAGTTTGAGACAATTATTAGTCTTGTGTCCCTTGTTTTTGTGGAAGACACAATAAGAGTTATCATCCCACCACCTGGGTTTGACCATTGGTTCCCATGGTTTAGAATCGGGAATCATAAGAACTTTGTTATCCACCAATGTTTTCAAAATAGTCTCAAGAGGCTCCCCCAAAGGAGTGAATGTTCTTTGGGGTTTTGAAGTCCATGTTCATTCCTTTTTGTTATCATTGTCTGCTTTGGGAATGGGAGGTGTTACCTTAGCCTCTTTGCTTTCTTGCATTCCATTGGTTAGATTAAATGCCTCCAGTTTAGGATTAATTTTAGAGGCATCAACTACTTCGTCATTAAAAAAATTCTTGTTTTGTTTCCACCATTTAGGATTGGAGTTGGAGTTGTTGGTTTTGTTTTCATTTTGAAGGGTGATTTCTCCCCTTTTGACCATGACTTCTTCAATATGGAGGGCATTTTTAATCATTCTATTGAAGCTAGGAGAGTCTTGCATTTGTAGAGCATAGCTCAATTCAGGCACTAGATTGTTAACAAAGATTTCCATCTTCTCCATTTCGGGAATGACCCTTGAATATTGTGCAAATATATTCCTCCATCTTTGTAGGAAGTGTGTGAATGATTCTCTAGTTCATTGTTTGGTGTTACATAGGTCCATTATAGTTACGTCATGTTGGATGTTGTAGGAGTAATGTTGAATGAACCTTTGGATTAACTCCTCAAATGTCTTGACCTTAGGGTTTAGTTTCGAGAACCACTCCATGGCATTACCTCCTAGACTTCTTAGAAATAGTCATATGAGGTATTTGGGTTCATGCATGTATTCGATGATTACAACATAGAATTCCCTTACATGGTTGTGGGGGTCATTTTCTCCCATGTACTTGTCATACTTTGGCCTTGCCACATTGGGAGGGAATGAGACCATAGTGATACTCTTGTCAAAAGGAAATGGACAAATGGCGTCCAAAGAGTATTTTTTTTTAGGTTTCTCCTTCTCTTGTTTGAGGCTGGTGAGCTCTGTTTGCATTAGATTGAGCTATTTGGTGAGAATAGATATCGGGTTTGGTACCTCCTTTTCCTTGAGATTTTCTACATTATAATCCTAGGGTAATTTTACCCCTGTGGATGCTAGATGGAGGAAGTATTTTTCTTTATCGTCTCCAATTATCCATTCCAATAGCTTGTGGATCCATTTACTTTGTTTGAATTTTTCATATTCATCTTTAGAGATCTCCTCTTCACTGTCTGATGCACATGGATTATGTTCAAACTTGGGTCTTTCTTCCTCTTTCGTGCCTTCAGATTGTGCGTGTTTTCCATCATTATAAACCTCAAAATCCTTACTCCATTCATTAGTGTTTCTATCCATTTGAGGGGAATCTAGATCAAGAAGGGAACTGCAAGATGTTTCTCCTTGGAAGTGTGGTGTTTTAGGAGGCACTTTTGATCCTTTAGTTGTGTACTAGTTGTGTCTTGTGTTAAGCATGAAGTTTGTTTGTCAACTTTGTTAACGTTTCCCAATAGTGCAAGTAAGGATTTCAGATCATTCGAGTGGGCATGTCTAGGTAAAAGTAACTATTTGTTGTCGGTGGATGTAAATGATTCTAGCGTCAGAGGGTTAGAATGCCCTGATAGTGAGCTAGGAACCAAGTTGTTGGTAGAAAATGGGTAGACCACAAGTATTGAATTGATCATGAAAGACTGACTAAGCATGCAAGATAGACATTTTGAAAGCATTTTTAAATATATCAGGGAGACCAAAAGAGACAACAAGAACCAGCTAAAGAGAAAAAAGGGTATCCTAATCAATTGAGAATTCTTAAGAAAAACTCCTACAAGCACCCACTGTCCTGAATGCAAGCTCCTAGATGTGAGCCTTTGATGGTACTAGATGCGATCCTAGAATTTGGATGCAACTTCTTGCTGACCAAATGTGATCCTAAATACCAAATGCGATCCTAAACAATACATGCGACTTGGGAAATACAAGATGCGATCTTATGATGTCTTTGTAAGTTTGGGTCAGTTTTGAAAAGTTCATTTTCAATGTGCGTGAAGTTGCTTGTTTCCATATTGTGTTAAGAGGTGTCATAAGGTGTGAAAAACACTTGTGCTCTAGGGTTTGAAATTTGTTGATTGTTTTTTGGAGCTTATATTTTAAATGATCTTTTGAACACGTCAAACAATTTTGCATTGTTAGGAGGGTGAAAAAAACCCTTATTTTTTTCTATTTTCTAGGTGGAGGATGAAAATATTTGCTTGTTGACTGAGGTACACACTCAAATGCTAATCAGAATATAGCCATCACCAAGCACGCAATGGCTCTAGTCATGATGTTGTATTAGCTGACTCCAAATGCAAGTGAGGGCACAATATGATGAGTGTCTTGGGGCAATTAGTTTTTTCCTTGCACAAAGATTATCACCCTTTCGGGGATGAATCGAGAATTCTTTCAGTTGAAGTTGTTGTAGATTATTGGGCAATTTGTTCAAAACTGTCCCCCATAGAATTTCACAAGGCAAAATTCAGGCGTATAGCCCTATGAGTACCTGAATATATGTAGTCTTGCAAGAAAGATTCAAGTGGCTCCGCTCTATATATACCTAGATATGTTCAAGGAATGATGTCAAAATTCCAAGAACAAAACCAGTTCCGTCTTCTGAGGCTTTGGCCTACGAGGAAGCAACTATTTATAGTGAGTTGGAAGGGTTGGCATAAAAAATTTCCTCACTTGGGTCGTTCCCAGGAGATTTTTCCCTCAATTGGCAGGTCCTCTACTATTTAAATATATGTAACCAGGATTGGTGAGCTTTGGATGTTTGGATTTCTGATTCTTCCGAAGAAGAAGAGCATACTCTCCTAATCTAAGTCATTTTCTCCCAAAACACTTAAAGTAAAGTTCATTCCTTCAAGCTATGTTGAGCTCAATTTAGTTGTTTCTATTTAAGAAAATAGGATTTTGTTTGAAAAGGAAAGTTTGCCTTGTTAAATTAACCACAAAATTTAGTGAGGTGCTTGTTCAATTACTAACCCAAAAAGAATTAAACGACTGAACTTGTTCTTTAATCCCACATTTTTAGTGCTTTGTGTTGTTCATTTACTGTTTCCAAATTGAATTAGATGATGTGTTTGTTTGTTCATTTACCCCAAATTTCATTCAATCCATAAACTGATGTATGAGTTTCTGATTTTCCTTAAAAGGAAAAGAGCATAATCCTCTAGTCAGTTTAGTGACAAAATTAGAATATGTACTTTAAGTTTGAAAGCAAGTAAAATAAAGGTCAAGATGGGGGGTTGGCAACCTGTAAAACTGAGTTAGTATGCATTTAGTCCAACTCCCATGAAGACCTCCAAAAACAACCTGCAAACACTTCTTAAGCTGCAAGATACCAAAAAGCACAACTTGTCAAAATTTTAGGATTAGGCAAACGAAATGCACAAGCTTTTTAACCAGATGCGAGCCTAAAATTTTACTGAATGTGAGCTAGCATATTGTATGTGAGTTTCCTTACCAAATGTGATCCCATGTTGACCAGATGAGATCCAAAACTAAAAATGATCTGATAAATCCCAGATGCGATGCTAGCTTTCCGTGGTACGATGGCGTATCTCAGATGTGATCCTGAATGACTAAAAACAATCTTTTGACCGAATCCTGAGCATGAAAATTGGCAAAAAAGTGTTATAAAATGAGGCCAAGTTGAAAATATTTCCCCATGATGGGCGCCATAAATGTGTGTGAATATTTGGTACCTGATGAGAGAGACACAACACATCAATAAGTCATTGCATTAGTTCAAAATGGTTAGATAAGCATGTAAAACCACTAATATCGACCTATTTCCTTCTAACTAAGAAGAGTGTGATTAATAAGATAATATCCCTCAGATTATGTTACAATTAGTGACATATACAACCTAGCATGAAGGATTTTGGTTTAAAAACAAGCTAAAAGATGAGAAAACATGCATTCTAGCTCTAATAATGGAAATAAGAACAATGCAAAAGCATGAAATAAGGAGTGAAATATGTGTCTAAGATTAATCTAACATCATAACAATGCATTTAGGATATGAGGTGAAGGCTCATTTGCTCTCAAAAATGGCTTCTAGTTATAGAAGAATGAGAGAGAGAGGGGAGACAAGGCTCATTTATGAGTTAAGGGACTCATTAATGGAGGTGTAAGAACCATTAATGCCTTGGGCATTGATAAGGCATGGAGGAGACATATGCTTAAGGCATCTTCATTAATAAGGCATTAATGAAAGCCTTAAAGAAGCAAGGGGAGGGTGTAACAGGGTGGCTTGAGAAGGTGGACTTTGAGAAAGGAATCTTGAGATTGCATGACTTTCTCAAGTGGGTGGAGTTGTTAAGCATTCCTTAATGGAATGTGATAACATTAGGAGGTGGGTTAGGGTTAGAATTAGGATTAGGATTAGATTAGCAAGGGTGAATGGGCTGAGAAGGGTTAGAACCCAGGGTAGAAGTGGTTGAGATAGGTTAGGTTGGGGTTTAGGAGAATATTAATTAAAAGAATTAAACTTATTTAATTCATTCAAAACTAGGAATTAATTATTTAAACAATTTAATTACTTTTTAATAATTAGGGGACTATAGCCATTTTAATTAAATTAAATAGGCTAGGGGAATGGGTTATTTTGCAAGTGGGTAATTGACTTAGGGATTTATTTAATTCCTTTATAAGTAAATACTATAGCCATATTTGATTTTGATTTGATTTAATTGGTTTGAATTGATTAGGATCATATGGCTATAATAGTTAATATAAATTAGTGATAAAAATCACCTAGGGCATTAAATTGATTCAAGGAATTATGCCAAGCAGTAACATGGTCATTTGGACATAATTGAGGGTATGATCACACTTAGGGAAAATAGGGTCTATAGTTGGAACAAACCAAATTTAGGTGGTTACACACTGAAGGTGCTGGAACAAGCAATGCAAATGATAACACCCCATCCAATGGATCTGGTGGAATCACTATTCCCAACTAAGTTGCACAAGTAAGTATGGAACTGCATTATGACAAGTTATATTATGCATTGGTTCCATTACACATTGATCATATTGACAACATTAGCATTATTGAAGATGCACTATATTGTTACTTGAAATATTGAAAATCAATTCCATCGGTTAATGGGTACAAATAAGCATTAGTGAACACACATAGTAAAGTTGACAATAATTATCGAAATGTATCGAGCATTACACAAAAGCTAAGTTGCTAAGTGTAACTAACAAACATCAGTGATCTTTGAGCTGACAGAAGTTGTTGTCGCCATTTTATCGACAATCATCAGTGAAAACACCGAAGCTGCTAGCTACTCTAAAATGTTGTGCCTACACCGACGATGTTGTTTATGCCTCAATCGATGAACTCAGTCTTTGTACACCAACAATTTGTTGGGCATTAATGACAACTTAGGGCACAAAATTTATAGAAGCGTGATGGAAGAACTCATTTTTTACCCATAATTTTTGAGCGAGAAAGCAAAGCTAAGAAGAGCTAAGTAGAGAGATTGAAGAGAAGATTGAAGTGCAACCTCAAAAAGATTCAAACATGACTCAACAGATTCACCAGCGATCATAGAGATTCAGTAAGTACCTACAATCACTGACCAAACAGTTTAATTTACAGAGAGCCCTAAATTTCAAATACTATGGCATCACCTTCAAGAACAACAAAATTGAAAGAGGATAAGAAGAAAATGATTAATCTTATAAGCAATAGTACTTGTGTTGAACCTAAATACAAGTTACACCCATAAATTGCATCACAACCTAATGATTCTAGAGCATTCTCCAGAATCCCACCTAGGGTTTTGTTGGTAGAGGACTTAAGGTCCTATATACATTGCAATATCTCAGAATTAGGAGATCTAGACCTAGAAAACTCCTATAAGGCACTATGTGATGAAACTGGGAACCTAAAAGAAGAGCACAAGCATCTAAAAGTGAAAGGTCTAACAAATGCATTACACTTTCCTAGGGTTTTTAAGATCGAATGGATACAAATAGTTCTTAGCAGAATGCATAACTAGACATTGTGGCTTAATGAGTCTAAACGAATAAAAAAATATGTTATTCATGCAGTTACTGGATATAATCCCACAACCGACAAGCCAAAAGGTCACAAGAACCCATACTTGAAGGAAGTAGAAAATTTGACAGGTGTAAAATCAAACAAAATAGGTCTCAAGGTTAACACCATCACCGACGAGGAACTTAGGTTTGGTACATGTGTGATAGGATATAAAATCTTTTAGGCCAACAAAATGAACAACATAGAAAGCACTTCTATGAGCACAACCTACAAGATCATCAAAGAAGGAAAGAAGATGGATCTTGCAGAAATATTGTTAACTCAACTTGAGGAGAACATGAACACCACAAGGTCATCAAGGAGAAACACTTGTAAGTTTGGTTCTCTTATTATGTGCATATTCTTTTACTTTGAAGAATACTTTCCTTCCATAGGCAAATTAGTATGGGACACAAGAAAACAAGTCACCATACGAATATGTGAGCACATAGAATCATTAGGTACAAATTTTGATGACCTAATGAATGAGTATTTCAAAGGATTTAAGGAAAACATGAAAGCTAGAACAAGGATACCTGAGAGTTTGATAGAAGAACACAAGGAAGACATATGTTTTATGGTAGACACTAATTTTACCTATATCAAACTAGTAGTACCTAGAAAATCCTAGCTATCACCATTATATTATGAGATCAAAATAGGACAAACCACTAAGTGCATCCAGGCACTATTGAATGAACTAGTGGACAACAAGCAACCAAGATTTGGCACTTATGAAGAAGCCAAACTAAAAATCAAGTCAAATCTTGTTGTCAAGAAATTTGTAAACAAGAAGAACAAAATGGTAAAAGACTTACCCAAGAAATTTTTAGTTACAGAAGAAGGTGAAGAGGAAACATAGGAAAAGGAGGAAGAAACCAAGGGCCAATCACCTATTGGTGAAGATACAGAAAAAAGTGATTCAAAGGCTACGCAGTCAGATTCACCGCCTCCTCCTCCACCTAAGAAATCAAGAGCAATTGTTGCTTCAAGGACAAGAAACAAAACAACAAAGGAAGAAACTCCTTCACTGTTGAAGAAAGGAAAAGTAAGAACCTACAAGAGGAAACTTGTCTCACAAAAGGGGAAATATACCAAAAGGAGGAAGTTAAATAGAACAAGAGAAGATCTAGAAGACTCAGCTATGGATGAAGCTAACATAGAAGTACAAAAAGGGAAAGAACCCTTGATTCCAAAGACCATTGATGAAATATGTAAGAACATTTCAGAATCACCATCTATTTCTGATCCTAACATTAGGAAATGGTTGAACTTTGATCTAGAGGATCAAAACAAAATTGAAGAAGCTATAATAGCTAAAATGTGCAAACACCATTATGTTTCACTTCAATTCTCAGAATATGACGTACCCAAGGAACTAAAAAAAATATTGTCTGCAAGATGGACATTTGCACTTCACCAAGAAAAAGAGATAAGAGAAAGAGTACTTGCTACTCTTATGCCTTCTGATTCAAAGAAGGAATAGATAAGTGAAATGATGAAAAAGTATGAAAAGGAGTTCTCACCCAAAATGAGAGCATACAAATTTATCAAAGGGAAGCTAATTGAGCTAGATCAGGAAAGCATTAAGAAGTGGTGCAAAATACTCAAAAAGCCCACTAAGGAAGCTATCCTAGAGAAAGAACACATCATCATTAAAGATGTACAAGATGATTCGTCAGTGGAATTGGACAAAGAAGAGAGTGATACAGCAGGCCCCAAACATACTAAAGTTGCAGATGAGGTATGGCCTGACACTACTCTTGAGAAAAATCAGAGTGAAGAAAGCCAAATTCCACCAAGCCCAATTCATATTGACTTAAATGATGAAGAAAAAGTTACAAAATAAGAATTGACAATAAAAGGCAACTTAAATGAGGATGTCAATGATGAAACATGGCTAGATAATGTCATTAATGACATTATAGGAAAAGACCTTGCTGAAGAAGTGCAAAAAGATGAAGATATCACTATTGCACAAGGTGATACCGATGGACATGACACACTTACTAACACTACAGAGGTAAATGCATCGACAAACATGAAAATATTGATAGAAGCTATTGATATTGATTCAAGTCAGGAGAAATCATCTAAGAAAGATGATGATATACCAAAGGACATGGGTAATGAAGACAATAAAGCGACATCATGACAAGATCACAGAGGTAAAAAGGCTAAGAAAAGAGATATGGGATGCAGATACACAATTTAGAAATGAGGTTACCGAGCTGCAGGCTCACATATTGCCAAACCTCACTACTCTGCAACAACACATTACAGATGCAAGAAATCTGATCTCAACCCTAGAGATGTCTATGGTAGACAACATCTACGATATGCATGTGAGGATATCACTTGAGCACATGGCTCTAGAAAATTTGAAGGAGAAATGGGAGAAGATGATGGAGGAAATAAAAGCCTCACACTCACACATTTTTGAAAAGTTGTAAGTACCTTTTCCTTTATTATCAAAAAAGGAGGAATGAATAGTACATATGTACAATATACTACATTAGTAGAAAGAGAAAAGGATATGTATGTTTTATGTACAACATGAGAATATGTAAAAATAGATATGTACATATAGACGCCCAAAAATATTAATATTATTTTTCCTCTTATTCCTCTAACTATTTAATTCAATCAATTAAATAGTTTCATTTGGTAATAGTTTAAATACTATTCTAATGTATTTTATTTAAATACATTTGTCTCATAAAATTCCCTTTTTAATAAATTTACATTTATTAAATCCTCCATTTCCCTAATTCTTCTAAAACACAATTTATTCAAATTTGATTTGAATAATACCCTAAAACCCTATCTAGAAACCTATTAATCCTACCCTAAATCCTACCCTATTCCTACCCTACTCCCATCACCTCATTTCCTAGGTATACTACCCCACCTAACTATCCTTTAACCATGTTTAATGGGTGATTCCTAAAATTTTTAAGGCTAATGGAATGCTCACCCACATGGGGAAATTCTCTCCAAAATGGGCACCCATTCCTCTTTAATTCCCTCTTACAATTTTGTCTCCTCTTTTAAAATATTGAGCTACTCAATGTTAATGCCAATTTTGACTCAAAATTAGCCATCTTTTCAAGTCTATGTGTCTCCCATTTGGCTCTTATGTGGATGCCACATAGGTTCCACTTCATCCAAGCCTCTTCCTCTCTCCAAAACCTCTATAAATAGAAGCCTTCTCCTCTCATATTTTCAACTCTCATTGTGCATTGTTATTATACTAGAATTGCTTTAGAATTCATAGCTATTTTAATGTTTTTATGGTTAAATCACTTAGATATCACATGCTAGGCTTGAATTTGGTAAATGAATCATGTTTCTCATTTCATAGCATAGTTCTTGCATCATAGCTTTTAATCTCATGTCTTGCATATCAATTTGAGCATCAACTTTAGGAAGGATTTAAGAGTAGTTTTCCATACTAGTTCTTGAATTTCTCCTTTGATTCCAAGCTTGCATTCCATAGTTGCATTGCCTTGGGGTTTCATGTCATTTGTGTGTTTGAGAGAGCACACCTACATCCAATCTAAAAGAACAAATCAAAATGAGTAGAATAGGGTGCATTTGTTTACTTATTTTAAGCTCATTCTGATGTTATTTGGTATTTTTTGTTGCTTGCTTGTTCTTTTACATGCTTTTGAAATGATTTATGTGCTAACCCACTAATTTTTACATGTTTGAGCTTGCTCCCAATAGATTGAAGGATTCCTCGTACACATTATGCCACACCCAGTGGGACCCACATCCCTAAACTTCTTCTAATTTCTTGTCTATTTCTTCCAAATCTCACCAAACTTGCAGATCGACGTCTAGATTTTACGTAGAGGTGTCTGCGCAGATGCCAAAACAATGAATCAACATTTGCGTAAAAACCCTGAACCAACGTCTGCACTGAAACACTGAATCAGTGTCTCTAAGATACATCACCGTCTCTGATAAACTGCTGCCTCCTCTAAATTGACATCTACGCTATGAGCTAACATCTGTGATGAATTGATGTCTATGCTAAACTGGCATTTGCACTCTAAACCAACATCTACGCTGAACCGGTGTCTGCACTAAACCGACGTCTGTGCTCCGAACTGTCATCTGCGCATTTCTTACAATTTAAATTAGTTTTGAGAGATGGGTATTTATTGAATGATTTCTTGAAATTTTTTATGCATGCTTCAGACCAATTTACCTTTCTTATACTTTAAGATAAATTTTAAATATATACTTCCAGGATGTTTGAGAGTGGTTTCAACATCATAGGAGTTAAGATGCAGAATCTAGTTTTTGAGGGTTTTTAAGAAATTTTAGACTTAGTCAAATTTCAGGAATCAGGAATCAACATATTTTCAAGAATCAAGTGTTACTAATCTGTTTGCCTTTTTACAGCATTTCAGGGTTGAAGACTTTAAAGATTACTAATATTTTTCATGCAGGTTTCCTTGGATTTTAATGGATTTTGGGAATGAACTTGTATGATTTAAGCACTAGTCTTTGAATGCATGTTGCTTAAAGGAATTAACCACATCTAATCTTGAATGCATAAGGGAATGAACTTCACAACTCTTGAATGACATAAGGAAAATAAACACAAATTTTACATGCTTTCCTATTGCTGTGTGGAAAATAAATTGAACTTGCATGCTTAAACATACTATTGTGTCTTTTTCTTATGTAGAAAACACTTAGTTGCTAATTAGGTTCAATTTGGAAAATGAAATCTTCTTGGTGTGTTTGAAGAAGTGTTTTTCAACACTTATTTTGAGCTATTTTTCATTAGATAGATCCCTTAATTTACATGATGCTATGATTAAACTATAGCCATATCCTCTCCCCTCACCTTCATGAAACTTGGGTGAAGAGAAAGCTTAGCTTAATCTAGCTTATAGAGAGGCATGTCTAGAGGGTGTGCTTCTCCTTTAGAGGATGATCTCAAACTGGTAAATCCCTTTGGCTGGTATAGAAATAAGGTGTGACCCAAAGGTCCTCTTTATCCCTTCAAGCTTAGGTGGGTCATGTTCAATGGTAGTCCATACTGAGTGAATATCCTCAGCATACTGACATGGTTGAACTAGGCTCTTAAGTGAGTCACACCATACAAACTGATTGTGGGGATGCCATGAATCTTATTAGCAACTATAAATTAGTAGCCTACTTGATTCACCTTCGAACGGTGACTTATTATAGTGCAAGGGGAGGGAAGATTCTCCCCCCAAGATTCCCATCATATTTGTCCCAAGGTATTGTGTTGTGAAAGAGATCTTCATAGCATGACAAAAATACCTGACAAAAGGAAAAAAAACATAGGCACCCTTCTGGGGATGACACTACTGTGTGAGCCAAAGGACTATGAAGAAATGGGCTTATAATATTTCATGTGAAGCTAATTCTTTAAGGTAGCTACTGTTTGTACTATCTTCATTGTGTTAAACCATTTGAAAACATAAGTGGCTTGAAAGATTCACTTGAACATAAACAAATGAAATACCCAACATACAAATTTATCACAATTGCTTGTCTCCTACAAGGTTTCTTTGTCCCTTCCAGGACTGTTTTCAGACACGTGTCTTCAATAACTGTCATTTATTCCCAAAATATGAGTCAAGGTATACTTAGCATAGTTAATGCCTCTGATGTATGTTGAAAATCAGTTCTTGCCAATGAACAAATCAACCTAAAGAGTCCAAAATTAGTTAGAAGCCTACATTGTCATCTTCACACCAACCCATTTCTTCATCATCATCATACTTCTTATCCTAGTCACTTCTTCCAAGTCATCGATATTCTTCTTAATCTTCCTAATCATTTCATTATCTTCATAATCACTTCATCATCCTCCTAATCACTCAATCAAGTTCTCAATCCTCATCTAATCACCTTCATCCTAACCATTCCTCTAATCCACATCAACATCCTCTTTCTTAATCCAATCTAGTCATTCATCTTTCTCCAATCTAATCCAATCCACTTGTCAGTCTCATATCATTCTATCCAATCCTAAACCAATTCATCTTCCTCTCCATCCAAAACCAATCACACCTTAATCAGTCCCTTGTATTCAAGCATCCCTCATTCATATTTCAAAGTTCATCCATTCTTAATCAACATCTTCATCCACATCTCCTTCTGATTCCAATCTTCATCAAATCTTCTACCTTTGGCATAGGAGCACCATCATAATCCTTGGACTTTAATCCTATTTATCTTGATTGACCCACATCCAACCATAATCAAGTTCAAATCAACTCAAATCAAATCAAGCTTCATCTTTCACACCTTCATCAATATTCTTCATCTCAAATCTTAGGTTGAAAGATTTATCAAAGTGTTGCATAGACCCTCATCATTAGCAAACATCTATTTTAATCCTATTTCTTTTGAGAACATCAGTCTATCTCAAAGTTATATACTTTTTTTCTTTGGATCATAAGTCTATCTCCAAGTAGAAGATCATATCATCATCTAAATGAATCCTTTGTTTGCACCATCATAGGGTCTTGTTTCACCTAGGTTTGTCTCAGCCTTTTTAATCCAAATCCAAACCCAAAATCACATCCAACATCAATCAAAATCAATCAAATCAAATCAATCAAACAAAGTCCAAATTTTTCTCCTAAGTCCTAGGTTAATATTTCATCCATCCTCAATTCTTTCACTTCATCCACTCTTAATCTAAATCTTCATCCACATCATATTCTAAACCAATTCCAAAACCCCTCATCCAAACAACATGAATATGGATTGGTTTCACAAAATGGTTAAGGATCATCAAGCATATATGTCACGTCCCATCTCTAAAACCATATCTCCAAATCTATCCAACTCATACATGCCTCATAGTAATCCAACTCCAAACTATTAATATCCCTCATCCTAGCCAACTTACCAAGTCAATTCTACAACCCCACATCCATCTGTCATATCCCCATCCATTCTACCTCAATACACTATGTCCAATCCAAATCCATCTTCCATCTCTTACCTTTCCTCTATCATTGACAAGGGAAAACCACCTCATGATCCCTCACCCAAATATCTCCCTCAAACACCATCAATGCCTCCATCTTCTTCCACAGTGATATCCCAAGATCCACACTTCCAACATAACATCACTACCTACATCCCTAATCCAAATCCTCCATCCCCTTATCCTCCAACCCATTTTTTGATTCATAATCTAAGTCTTCTAGTTCCTTCAATCCATCACCATAACCCCCATGCTATTACTAGTTCACTGTCCACTTTATCCTACCTTTTTCCTTCATCCCCTCCATTTTGTCCCAATCTACCATCTTCTATTCCTACCTACCTTACCACAAATCCCCTTCCCCAATTCACCTATATCTCTCAACCCACTTCATATGGCATACCCCAATCAATCATTCCTCCTCCATCAATTAGTCAATCCAATCCACAAGTCACCTCCATGCCTACCTATGTGAACTATCCAGCCATGCTATCTCCTATACCGGATTCTACACCATCATTCATTCAACCAAGTTCACAAGCCATTGCCACACCTTTATATATGGACTACCCTAGCTCTCCACTATCTACACATGTCAATCCTTCACCTCCGATACGTAAGTCTCCAAGGAGTTTCACAAGGAAGCCATCACAAAATGCATCTCTTAAAGTTGATGAGCCAATTCATATTAGTCCCTCGTGTGAAGCCATTTGTGATGAGGCCTTTTCAACACCCATCATTCCTCTTCCATCTCCTACACCTATCATTCCCCTTCTAAGTCCTTTACTTACTGATCTTTTCCCATCTCCTAACACCATCAAAGTCCCACCATCCATTGAGGCCATCCAACCCCCATCCCCATCATCTCCTACTAACATTATCCACACCCAATCTAGTGACTTTCCTGAGTCCACCCACCTTCCCTCTATCTCAATTATAGAATCTCTCATCCTTCCATCCCCTCCATCGGATGAGTCCATCCATACATCCCCCATCACACCATCCACACCAATCCAATCATGTTAAGATCTTGTCAAAAATCTTGTTGAAATATCTGTTGATATAGATCAAGAACCTCCCATAACACTTCCTCCATCTCATAATCCATTGTCATGTACTCCTCCCAATCCAGATCCTATCATTCTACCTACTCTATCTCAAGAGCCACTACCCAGTCTAAGTCAAGATTAGATAATCCCATCCCCTTGACCTCATGATCCTTTCTCACCTCCAATCAAAACTTTCCCACCACCATCGCTCTATCTCCTTGGTCCACTTACATTCATCCATGGTGGTCCACTTGAAGCAGAAGAAATAAGTTTCATATCCACTACTTACACTCCCCCTAATAATGGACTCGCATCTGGTTCCCTAAGAAAGAAATACCCTATCTTGGGTCGAATGCTACAAAAATGGAATTATCAAGGCAAAGGCCTAGGCCTAATGAACAAGGTATACTAGAGCCCATCTCTACCAAAGAACATCCATGATCTTGTGGTCTCAGTTGCACATCTAAAGGCCCTTCATCCAAAAATATTGGTACAACTAATGCCCAACCCAAGCGTGTTTGCAAACCCACCATAACCTCTTCCCATCATTCCTCCAAGAAATTTAATGCCATCCCTCCTCCCCCATCATTGCAACCTAAGACAACCTACCACATTCCTCATTCATCCTCTCAATCCATTTTGGGTCCCTACGTCCCAAAATCAACCATTGCATATCCTCCACCTACAAAATCCATTTTGGGCCCTTATATCCCAAAATATCATCCTCTATCTTATCCCACATCCTACATTCCCAATCAGGATCAACAAAGGCACATACCCACATGTCCCATCCACCATCCTACCTCCATGTCTCCATCTCATACAACTTCTAATATCCCTTCCAATTCTACTCACTACAATTTGAATGGCAATTCAAAAATGCATAAAGATAAAGAGCCACAATATAAAGATTGTCATGTCCACTTCAAACGACATGCTCCAGCAAAGACCAATCCAATCAAAAAATGCACTACATCCCATAGGCCTCAAAATCACAATAAAGCAAAAGAAAAAACTATGTGGATCCCAAAGAAAAGAGAAGAAATGCATCTGAAAGAAAAATCCAAAATGGCATCTGAAGTTGCTAATCCTCCATCTCTGCATTCCTCTCCACCATCACTTAAATCTATTTTGGGTCCTTATGTCCCAGAACTATCTACCATACTTCCTCCATCACATCCACTTTTACCATCCCCTTCAAATCCACTCTTTCCACACTCCTTACAATATGTGCCAATGTTGATCCTGAGTGCATCCCCCCATCCCACTCACTTTCCACCATTTCATCCAAATGCTTCCTACCTACCATCCCACATTCATCAACCATCATAACCATCTCAGCCATGCCTTTGCATAAGCCACTCATCCCAAATAAGGTTGTACCAACATCTAGTGATCACTTCAAGTGGGCTCCTATTATCTTGATATCACACTTGATACTTGAGTCCTTCATCTATCTCCTCATTCTTGTACCATCCATAAACTCCCTCCAAAAAAAAAAAAGAGCAAAAAAGAAAAAAATGCCCAAAAAAAAAAGAAAAAAATCAAAAAGCAAGAAAGCAAAAAAAAAAAGAAAAAAAAAAGAAAAAAAGAGAGAAATAAGCGTCCACTGGTGAAAACTTGGCAAACAAGCTCCTTGGACAAGTACCATGATGAAAACCTGGTAAACATGCAGTGTGTGTAATCCCTCCATCTAGTTGCTCTCTGCACTTGGGGGAAAATTCTTTTAGCCACTCCCCCATCTCTCTTTTCCTCCCAGACGTCTACCATACCTATCATGTCTTATCCATTTTCCCTCCTCTATCCTCCTTTGGATCTTGATAAAATACAAAAAAAACATAAAAAGATTAAATGTATACATGCTTTTGGACCCCTCTTGGTATCCAATTCTGCATCCCCCATCATTTTTATCCTCCATTCCATCTGAATCTTTGCCTTCCATTTCACTGTAATTAGCCACAATTGCTTCCTCAACTTGCTTTTGAGCCACTTTCCTATCCACCATCATATCTTCCATCCTTCACCTATCCTATCCACCATCCCATCTTCCATCCTTCTCCATCCTTCAACCACCATCTTGTCTACCCTCTACCTCCCTTAGAGTCTTTCTTTACCTCATCCTAATGCCTCATCACACATGAACTATCCTAAGTGGGGGCATTCTATTCCTTGTAAACTTTATCATATTCACCTTTCATCTCCTAGTCCTCTTCTCCCATCCCACTATTGTATCCCATCCATTCCTTCCATCTATTTGCCATAAAAATCCATCTCTCCACCCTTCATCCTCTAGCATGGGGGCATCCTTCTCCACATAGTCCTTGGATTCATATCCATCCATTCCCTCAATCTATCTCCCCTTTGAGCTATCTTCCCATCTCCACCATTCCTTGGTGTTCCCTTGTCATCGATCACAACATCCATCTTCCTTCATCCATTTATCTTCTAATTCATTCATATTCAATTATATCCAATCCATTTATTTTCTAATCCATTTTACCTTTCATCCATTTATTCTTCCTTCCTATCCAATTCAATATATTCTATCTATGCATCCAATTCTTTCATATCAATACAATCACTTTCTTTCTTGACTAGGGCAACATCATGCACATCCTCATCATCTCATCCATCATCTCAAGCCCTTGTGCATCTTATCATCAGTCTCCTTGGCATCTTCATCATCCTGTTGTACAACTTAAATGCATCAAAACCCAAAATAAAAAAATCCTAAAAATCACAAAATCCAACAAAATTTAAAAAAAATCAAAACTCATCCAAAATCCTGCAATAAACCTTTCGCATCGTTACATTTTCAGCACATTTGATCACTATGACTATAATCATGTTTTCACCAAATCAATTTTGCGACTGATTGTCCTTGCTCCCCATCCTGTTCACAGCTTTTGCCAGTGAATATCTCTTTTATCAAATCCAATCTCTGCCCGTCAGGATGCATCCTTCCGACATTGGCTTATCAAATCCTTCATCACATCAATCCTATTCATGGAAAGAACTTTGGAGTGAATGAGTGCTTGGTCATGAGGCCTTCTTTATTGATTTTATCTTTTTGTGTCAGTTTAAACCTACTCACCAGTACCTTGATCTACTATATCTTAGTGCAATGTGACTGGTCACTACTGATACATGCATCTTTTGCAATGTGCTTTTGTTTGAGCATCTAGTACATGCAAAGGAATCTTGTCATCTATGTTTTCTAACACCTGATACATACCTCCTATTGCAATATACAAATCGGATGTGCTCTCCACACTTTTACACACAAATGGATCCCCAATGCTCATTAGCTGCATTCTTAATTGCATTTCTGAAGGCTTCTATTTATTCCCTCCTTCCTTTTCCCTTTTCTGTTGTGTCCTTTTTTGAGAAAATCCCACAACATTGTCTTTGTTGTGTTCTTTTCTCGAGGGGGCACAACCTCATACCGTCGTTGCTTCAGCATGACTCCTAGAAATCCTCTTCCTCTGGGGCAACTTATTTTCTTGTCTTTGACGCAACATCACTTGTGACGCCACATCAAAGAGGGGCAGAATGTAGATGCCCAAAAATATTAATATTATTTTTCCTCTTATTCCTCTAACTATTTAATTCAATCAATTAAATAGTTTCATTTGGTAATATTTTAAATACTATTCTAATGTATTTTATTTAAATACATTTGTCTCATGAAATTCTCTTTTTAATAAATTTACATTTATTAAATCCTCCATTTTCTTAATTATTCTAAAACACAATTTATTCAAATTTGATTTGAATAATACCCTAACACCCTAGCTAGGAACCTATTAATCCTACCCTAAAGCCTACCCTATTCCTACTCTACTCCCATCACCTCATTTCCTAAGTATACTTCCCCACCTAACTATCCTTTAACCATGCTTAATGGGTGATTCCTAACCTTTTTAAGGCTAATGGAATGCTCACCCACATGGGGAAATTCTCTCCAAAATGGGCACCCATTCCTCTTCAATTCCCTCTTACTACTTTGTCTCCTCTTTTGAAATATTGAGCTACTCAATGTTAATGCCAATTTTGACTCAAAATTGGCCATCTTTTCAAGTCTAGGTGTCTCCCATGTGGCTCTTATGTGGATGCCACATAGGTTCCACTTCATCCAAGCCTCTTCCTCTCTCCAAAAACTCTATAAATAGAGGCCTTCTCCTCTCATATTTTCATCTCTCATTGTGTATTTTTATTATGCTAGAATTACTTTACAATTCATAGCTATTTTTGTGTTTTTATGCTTAAATCACTTAGATATCACATGCTAGGCTTGAATTTGGTAAATGAATGATGTTTCTCATTTCATAGCATAGTTATTGCATCATAGCTTTTAATCTCATGTCTTGCATATCAATTTGAGCATCAACTTTAGGAAGGATTTAAGACTAATTTTCCATACTAGTTCTTGAATTTCTCCTTTGATTCCAAGATTGCATTCCATAGTTGCATTGCCTTGGGGATTCATGTCATTTGTGTGTTTGAGAGAGAACACCTACATCCAATCTAAAAGAGAAAATCAAAATGAGTAGAATAGGGTGCATTTGTTTACTTATTTTAAGCTCAATCTGATGTTATTTGGTATTCTTTGTTGCTTGCTTATTCTTTTACATACTTTTGAAATGATTTATGTGCTAACCCACTAATGTTTGCATGTTTGAGCTTGCTCCCAATAGATTGAAGGATTCCTCGTACATAGTACATAAACTTACATTTACTGACATATGCATAGGGGGAGTCATTTCATGACTAAAATAAAAATGACTAAGGATAAAGTATACATAGGTGTACATACTAATACAGTAAGTATGTTGCACATATCAATTTTTGATACTAATGTCAAAGGGGGAGACTGATGACATTAAGTTTTTCCTTTAATATACTTAAGTGAAAAACATGATAAAGGTCATTAGTATAGGCATAAGTGATGGACAGCACACTACATAACTGATGAGATAACAATGCTTGACATGAAAATTCTAAGTATCAAATTGCCTGATGAACACTGACAAGTGTTGAACTGATGACAAAGCATAAAGGACATCACCGATGGTAAAATTTTGTGAACATCGCCAAAAGAGAAGAAAAGGCAAGCAACCTGATGAACAGCTCAAAATAGGGACACCGATGGAGCACAAGACCGACAAAGAAAAGAATGAAAGAAAATTGACAGATTGATAGAGCAGCCCAATCATCAGAACCGACAGTCAGTTACAGAACCCACAAAAAGTGGATCTAACTTTCCACGTCAGATAAAACATTGTAATTCTATTTATAGATTTTTAATTTGTTTTAAATCATTACTTGAGGGTCAAGCAAGTATATTGTAATTGTTTTAAAGTATCCTAATGGATCTAAAACATAACTAACTAAAGATCAAGCTCAAGTTGTAAACCTTGGATCTAGAGTTAACTTGAAAAGCGTGAATCAAGAATAGACCTATAAACTAGTATATATAGATGTTCAATCATTTGTAATAGATAATGAATTGATAAATGATTGTAGCCATGGAGAGAATCTAAGTAGTAGAAGTGAATTCATGCAAAGTTCAGAAATAGATCATATCAATTCTCAAGAACACAGACAAGGCTACCGACGAGCAGAGACAAGGTATCATTCAATCACTCAAGGTGACTACATATACATTGTAATCTTTATAGGATCTGTTATCAGCAATTAGAGATTGCACATACTATCAGATCAACATTTATAATGTAGTTTCATTCTAACAAGTGCATCACATCAGAAATCCTTTAGTAGAAGGTGGACTTAAAAGTTCTTGAAAAATCTCTTAATAGAGTGCACACCTAACGGTGTTGCTAAAGCTTCAAAAATAGTAGATCCTAACAGGTATCCACTCTAATACTCCTAATGGGGTAGATCATCAGAAGTGATCAAATTGTAAGCCTTAACCGACTCCCTTCTTATCTGCAGATAGTGAAGTTTTGTGGGTGACATCCCCACTATAGTTTTTACTTCCTAATAGTCCGAGTTTTCTATGATATCATATCATGTGTTATGTGTTATTTATTTTCATGAATGTTTCTTGAATGTTTACACATGTAAAGAACTTATGTTATGATTTCACATACATAAAGAAAGATGAACAGATAGATAGGTGAATATACAAATCTGATGACACAAAGATTAATGGGCCAATCAAATAAAAAGTTTTAGAGGTACTGATTCACCCCTCCCCTCTCAGTACATCGTTCCAGTAATTCCAACAACAACAAGCTAATACCTCTCTGAATGTTGATCTTGGGAAATATACTCTACAAAATGTTGATGAAAATTTTGATTTTTTTACAAGAAACAGTCTGATTGGAAGATTTTGAGAGTTTTGGAAAAGTTTGGTGAAATTTAAAAATAATTGGATATTAGACAGTTGGAGCCCCATCCTAGAAGGTGATCTAAGAATATATCCCTATACAAGGTTTTTTTGTTGTGTTCTTTGAATACATCCAAAAATTTTGAATTGTTCTTTGTCATTATCAATATAATCGTAAGTAGCATATTTCAATTTTAAACCCTGACACCTTTCTTTCAAATCAATTATTGAATCCTTTTTTGTGATTCTAATTTGGGTAAGATTAATCAATATTCCTTTATGGTTTTGTTTTTATTCTCTTTTTAAGGCAATAGACAACTCGATGGTTACATTTTTGGGGGTTGATGCGGGTTCATCGAATTTTCTTCATACCACCTTTGATCATATTCAGATGGAGAATGTCATCACTAGAGATCTCTTAGAACATATTTATTTCAACCCTAAATATGGGTGTTAGACCCAAATTCTAGACTATGAAGGTATCTTGTTTCAATGTCACAAATGTTTCAAAAGCGGGCATTTGTTTCGCAATTTACTAAAAGGAACAATGACAACCAAGCTACAGAGTGGAAAGATATCTCCCCTACAACTAATCAATGGAAAATGAAGACTTGGATCAAGAAAGAGAGATAAAAGATGAGACACCCAAAAAATCCAATTCGGATGTTAAGAATGAGCTTTCAGCAATAAAATGTTAGACTGCACCAAAGAAAGAAAATGACTCTCCTAAAGGGAGAAATAATCTTAAGACAAGAGATACTCCAAAAGAGGAGATAACTAAGAAAATTGAAGGCTTATAAATTATATCTCTTGAAGATAGGGAAACATCCTTGGATAAACAATTTGAGAGTCAGAGTGTTGGGTTTTCAAAAGGTAATTGGATAGTGGTATAAAAGAAAAGGAAGAAAAGTGAGGTAAAATTCAACATGTATTCATTTCCATGCTAGGTGTGCAACAAATTCCTAGAAATAGAGTTGGTTGTATCACTCCCCTTGGGTCTTTTATATTTCCAATCATGTTCATGGGATATCATGGATTAAGTGCAAGAGGCTTTTTAGTGGGAACAAGGTCCTCCTTTTTGTGGCCTCATCTAGTCCAAACTAGGTTCAGATTTCTCGTACTATCCATATAGGGTGCAACCCCTTAGCTATCATTATCTGATCAAAAGGAAATAATAATAATATTATTTCTAATAATATAATAATACATAATTAAAATGTAATATTAATATAATATATTATAATATTTAATAATATCAAAATATTAATATTAATTTAAATATCATCAAAATTTTAAATATTATATATTGTTAATATCATATAATATAATATTCAATAATATTATAATTTTATATTTAATAATATTTTATAAATTATAATCTCATGTTTAATTTTATATTTAATAATTATTAAATTAAAATGATGACCTATTAATGGGCCTCGAATCCAGTTCATCAGGAGCTTAGAGTAATTTAGTGGACTAAACCAAGTGAGGGGTGGATCAAAGTGAATTTTGACGGGGCCTTGAAAGGAAATCTTAGACCTTCTAATGTTGGATTTGTGACAAGAGCCAACTTGGGAAGTATAGTGGCAATGACCACCAAATTTTTTTAGGATGCAATTAAAAACAAAGTTGAGTTGCAAGAAACATTGCTAAGAGTTGATTTGAAAAAAAATTTATTTTTTTTACACTTAGAGGGGGATTTGATGATTATAGACAAACCCTTATTAAAAAATAAGACCTGGCCAAACATATTAATAAATAATATAATTAACATTCAAACTTCTAATTTTTTTAATGAAATTAAAATTTTGTTTGTTATTCAGGAAGGTAATGAGTTGGCAGACCGATTACCCAAGATGACAATGACATTCAATGCGGAGGTGATAGAAGAATTTTGGATGGATTTTAGGGCCCGTTTGTTTCCTAGAATATGACAGGAATTGACATTATCTGATTTTGGTTAATGCCAAATTCCATGTTTGGATCCTTGGGAAAAAATGGAATTGGAATTCTGAAATTCTCATTTTGCCGCCAAAATGAGAATATCATCTTCGACCAAAATAGGTGGAATTGGAATTTCAAAATAAGTGGAATGGGAATTCCAATTTTTAGAAAACCACATTTAATATGTGTGTGTGTGTGTGTGTGTGTGTGTGTGTGTGTGTATGTGTATATACACATGTGTGTATATATACATACATGTATGTCTATATATACATATATGTGTATATACATACATACATGTATGTGTGTATATGTGTGTATACACACACACATGTATGGTGTGTATATGTGTGTATATGTCTATATATATACACACATATATGGTGTGTGTATATATACACATGTGTGTATATGTGTATACATGGATACACACTTGTATGTGTATATGTATGGTGTATATATATATATACATACATGTATGTGTGTATATATACACACATGTGTGTATATGTGTGTATATATACATAAATGTGTGTATATGTGATACACACATGTGTGTATGTGTGTGTATATATACACATGTGTGTATATGTGTATACATGGATACACACTTGTATGTGTATATACACACATGTATGTGTGTATAAATGCATGTGTATATATGTGTGTATGTATGTGTATACACACACATGTGTGTATGTGTGTATATATGTATACATGTGTGTATATACACACACATGTATGTATGCATATATACACATGTGTGCATGTGTGTATATATACATACATGTATACACACCATATTCAAAGAAATTAAAAAATAAAGAATTAAAATTCCTTATGCATCTTCTCATTCATCTTCCGGGTGAACCAAATGGGTAAGACCATATTCTGGATTTCATTTTGAGGATAAGCATCTTCCTAAATATGCAACATCTTCCTGAATTAACCATATCCAGGATATGGTATTCCAGTACCCAAACGGGCCCTTAAAGATTTCATTAATGAGGGACTTGATTTATCATAGACTATCAATGATAGGTAGGCATCATGACGTGACAAGTAATGAGATGATAATTATTTAAAAGATTTTTATGGGAAACAAAAACTCATTTCCCCCAATGCATTCCATGTTCCAAGATGACAATTTGAAGGATGTGTGAGGTGGTGAGATTAGGGTGGACTATTGAAGCTCAGGCTGGCATGCGAGAATGATCATGGAGGCAAAAGAAACAATCCTCTTTCATGTCAAATATTTCAAAGAAGAGATTGATAAGTGTTTTAAAGAAAGAAGAGATTGATTTTTTTTAGATTATATATTTGTGTTCCATGTTCCTCACCCAGATTCTAGAATATGGAAAAGGGTTCTATGCATGCCATGGAGACTAGCTATAAATTGAGCCTAAAGAGGCAAAAATTCTCCCTCTCATCATTTAGAGTATGCTCCAATAATAAAGAGTAGAAGACTCAAGCCTAGATGGGTTGGGAAGCATTGAAGGATTTTCTTAAGGAGATAAAATAATGCATAGGGAAGAGATTATGACCAAGAATAATGGTATGAAAGAGGATGAAACTCCAAAGTTTGAGCTTTAAGACTACTAGATTAATGGTCCAGTCAAACCTACAAATGACTACAAATGAGAAGAGATGATCTTGTGCTCTCTAGGTTTGGCTCCCTTTGTTTCAATTTCTACTTTGTATGTTTGGTATTTTAATTTGAAAAATATATGATATTAGAAGCTCAATTTGATACTATATTTCTATCAATGTTGGCCACAATATGGTATTTTTGTAAATTGAATGTTTAGTTTTTAATCTAGAGGTGAGGGTTTGCAAAACATGCTATAAGTGTCTGGTTTTGGAGGATGATCTGTTGTGGTGGTGTCTAAGGTTTGTTTTTAGACTCTTCAAATTTGTTCTTTTGATTTGATACTTGTCCACAATTACATTGAATTATTGGAGGCAAGATAATTTTTTAGGTGATAGGGCATGATGATGATTCTTTGACAATGAAATCTTGATCAATACTATTAATACAAATACTAAAATATTATTACCAATAAAAAAATATTTTGAAATAATAGTTTTTTACATAATAATATAATTTAATAATATTAGGTTAGGATTATAATTAGGGTTAGGGCTAGGGTTATTATAAGGGTAAGGGTCATGATCAAGGTTACAGTTTGTGTTAGGATTAGAATTAGAGAGATTTTTCAATACAAATGCAATTAAGGTTGGGGTTAAGATTAGAGTTGGATATAGAAATATGATTCAAGTTAATATTAGGGTTAAGGTTAGGTTTATTATTGGGGTTAAGGTTATGTTTGAACATAGGACTACATTTAGGGTTATTATTTATATTATAATTAGAGATAGTGGTATGGTTAATGCATTGTACTAATTAGGGTTAGAGTTAGGATTAAGGTTATGTTAAAGGTTTGGGTTATAGTTATAAATAAATTTAAGGCTTAAGATAATGTTAGGGTTAGGGTTAGAGATTGAATTTTGGATAATGGTAAGGTTACATTTAAGGCTATGACTAGAGATAGTATTGTTAGAAATAACTAAGAGGGGGGGGGTTGAATCAGTGGCCTCAAAATATTCCAATTAATCAGCCAAAAAACTTAGTACCACAATATTAAGCCTCTAGTTATATTCAATCCTACAACATGCATGCCTTAAATATACTTATCAAATAACTACTGCTCGGAGTTATCTTTTAAACCTTATTCTTTGTGTTTGCCGAATATCAGTCTTTCATTTACCGAATAATAGTAAATTGCTTAGTGTATACCGATCAATCCAGATTAGTTATGTGTAATGCAAAACACTAAAGTAATGAATCATAAACACATTGATGCATGGATTTTTAACGTGGAAACCTTGTTAAGGGAAAAAGAACTTGGGACTGGTAACCCAAAATTTTCACTCTTTTGAAGTGAGCTCAGTGAAGAGCCAACCCTGTTAAAGGTTACAAACACACTTTTAGGTGTGACCTTGTTAGAGGATTTATAAGATTAGTTTGTCACTTGATATCAGGCATCTCTATGCTACCTTCTATGACCAAACCCAGTGTAGTTTTCCAAATGGCATCTGGCATCTCATGTTATCTTCATGATCAAACTTTTTGATACTCCTTGGGATATATCTCAATATAGAAAGGATCTTCAAATCCTGCTTGGTTAAACTGAAACAATAAATGATCTATTCACATATATAACTTATACTTGTAGATTTTTAGATCTATTATAAGCTCATTAAACCATTCTAATCAGTATATCTTTTATATACCTTTGCTCCACATTTTGTTTCTGCTTGGTGATGTTGTGCTCTATTGCTCGGTGTCCGCAAAAATCTTTAGCTCTTTGTTTAGCTTGATTGATCAAGACTATATGAAGTTGTTTTTCATCAGTTTCATTTTAGCATCCTCTTTTTCATTCATTCGGACCCTTAATTCATAATTATTTAATTTGTCTCTTTATAGACATGATATCACAGTTTCTCTCTTCTTGATTTTCTTGTTCTTGGCATGATCCGCAATCTTAGCCAATATTGATTTGAAGCATAGCTCGTATTTTATCTCATAGAAATCTTCTTACCAACTGGATAAAACAAATTTAAATCCTTTACTTATCTCTGGCTTTAACTTGTCAATTAAAACAATGTCAAAAACTAGTTAAGTCTATTTTTAGCTCTTCCATCTAGATATTTTGTCATTTCTAAACTCCAGTTAGCTTTGGTGTTCTAACTCTTTGATAGCTTTGGTCAATACTTCAATTCTCCTCGAGCTTCTCCGTCGGTGTTGTCTGTTCGTCAGGCTTCACTGCAAAGTTCTTCTCATCAGTTAACATTGTAATTATGGCCATCGGTAATTCTTTGGATTCTTCTCTTCAGTAATGCTCATCAGTTTCTTTTCTCAGGTATCACTGTGACTTAACTTTTGGTTATCTCTATCTGTCAGGTTCCACTAGCTGTCAATGTTTGAAGTCACTTAGTGAATGCTTGTCTTTTACACATTACTGAAAACACAATGTTTATTTCTATGATTTTATGAAGTCTTTGACACTTTTATTATAAGCAATTAGATTATATCAATTTGATATCAATGACAATACAATCCATTAACTGAATTAATGTCTTGCATTATCTTTCTACATTTCGGTGATCAACTTAACATCTTCAAACATTTAATCAGTTACATGTCATAAATCTCTCCCTTTGACATTGATGGGAACACACTACATTACCACACTATATTATTACTAATACAATATTAAATATAATAGTTGAAGTTCATCATTCTTTCCTATTGTTACTATTACAAATGTCTGGCTCTCGATAAGCTCATATAGCTTAGATTTGTTTCTTGCAGAGTGATTTTCTTCAATCTTCAATCCCTTTACTGGATAGATGTAGAAGCTTCTATTTTTGTTTTGATATGTGCTCTACCTTGACTATTCCTCTTCTTGATAATCTCTTTTTCCTTTGATAGCAATTTCTCCCTTTGTATGTACTCTCACTTTGTTACTTCTCTCCCTTAGATGGATATTTCATATGTAATCTCTCCCTATGGATAATGATATAATCTTTTCTTATAATAATGAGAATCTCTCTCCCTTTTTGATAGTGAGAATCTCTCTCCCTTTGACAACAATGCCAAACAATTCTTCTATATCATCTTCCATCCCTTTATATAATATATTTCTTTAATTTCCCTATCCATCAACAATACATTATCTCTGGTGTTCGGTGTAGATTTGTACCTTGTTGTTTACAGATATATCTATTGTTTTTCATCTTGGTGCTTGCATCAACATGAATTATCCTTTGATTGTGTGTAGGATGATGTAGCCCTCTAGTCAGCTTACTGACCGATAGACAAGGGTTGTACCCCTAGTCTCTGTCTCAAGTACTCAAATGTATCTTTCAGTAATGTCTTGGTGAATATATCAGCTAATTGTTCCTTTGATTGAACATATTACAGTATCACCTCTTTTTCTTTCACTTTTTCTCTTAGATAGTGATACTTGATAGCAATATGCTTAGTCTTAGCATGCATGACTGGATTCTTAGAAATGTTAATTGCACTAGTATTATCACAATAGATAATCATTGGTTCAAGGATCTTCATATTCAAACCTTCCAACAACTTTTTGATCCATGCAATATTGGAGCAATTTTCATAAATAACCACATATTTTGCTTCTATAGTAGACTAAGAGATGCATCCTTGCTTCTTGTTGATCCATGTGACAAGTCTATCACCCATGAAGAATGCTCCTCCAGTTGTGCTCTTTCGGTCATCAATGTTTCCAACCAAATTAGAATCTATATAGACTTGTAGCTCAAATTTAACTTCTCTTTTATACCATAAGCCATAGTCCATGGTGTTCTTAAGATATCTCAGAATTTACTGGACAACAGTCATATGTGATTCTTTGGGATTACCAGAGAATCTTGCAACTATTCCAACTACATGTGCTATATCTGGTCTGGTATGAACAACATACATTAGTTTTCCAGTCATTGATCTATACAAGGTCTGATTTACCTCATTTGATTTGTCTTCTTTTGTCAGCTTACATTTGGTAGCCATAGGTGTTCCAAGTGGCTTGGAATCTTCCATCTTGAATATCTTCAGCACTTCCTTGATGTATTTGGACTGAGTGATATATATGCCTGCATCTTGTTGAAGAATCTGTAGACCAAGAAAGAATTTGATCTCTCTAAACATAGACATTTCAAATTCTTTTCTCATTTCTTTTGCAAAGGATTTTCATAAAATTTCATTTCCCCCAAAAATTATGTCATCAACAAATATTTCAGCAATCAGAATATTACCATCAGTATCTTCTTTTAAGTATAGATTGCTATTTTCACTTGTTCTTACAAATTCAATGCTAATGAGATAGGAGTGAAGTATTTCATACTAGGCTTTAGGTGCTTGTTTCAATCCATACAAGGCTTTATGTAGTCTACATACCATGTTCCTCTTGTCTGGATCAACAAACCCTTCTGGTTATTCAATGTATACCTCTTCTTCTAGTATTCTAGTTAGGAATGCAGGTTTGACATCCATCTGGTATACCTTGAATCCTTTAAATGCAGCATAAGAAAGTAAGATTATAACTCCTTCTAGTCTAGAAATGGGTGCAAAGGTTTCTCCATAATCAATACCTTCTTTTTGTGCATACCCCTTGCATACTAATCTTTCTTTGTTTCTTGTGACTTCTCCATTCTCATTCAACTTATTTCTGAATATCCATTTGGTACCAATGAAATTATTGTCATAAGGTCTTGGTACTAGTGTCCATGTACTATTCTTCTCAATCTGTTCTATTTTTTCATTCATAGCACTGACCCATTCTTCATTCTCAAGTGCAGTATTAACAAATTTAGGCTCAAAATTACAAAGTAAACATCTAGTATTTAGTGACTT
The DNA here is from genome assembly GCA_018584345.1 of Thuja plicata. Lineage (NCBI taxonomy): Eukaryota > Viridiplantae > Streptophyta > Pinopsida > Cupressales > Cupressaceae > Thuja > Thuja plicata. The sequence continues at coordinate 2,046,144 of MU225994.1, forward strand.
CTTCTTCTCATTCTATCCTTCTTATCTCCTTTGATTTTATTCTATGGATGATGTCTTCTGACATACTTGGAAAGTTTTGGTTCATCTCTTTTTCCATCATTCTGATCATCTTCTTGACCTTTGTTCTGATCTCCATCGCTTGGTACATAGTCTTGAGTACTATCCCAATTTTTGGTAATTGCAGCTGATGCTCGGGTGCAATATTCTGTTGCTTGGGAGTGTTACACTATTTCTCAGGTAGAGTGTCAAGTTCTTCAGTATAAACAACCCTATTTTAGTCCTCTAGTTCTCTTCTGCTTTCCTTATCATTCTTTTCTGCAAATTCATCTATCTTTACATTTGCACTTTCAATGATCTTGTTAGATGACTTGTTAAGACATTTATAAGCCTTGCTTTTGGTGGAATACCGTAGGAAGATACCTTCATCACTTTTGGAGTCAAGATTTCCATTTTTATCATTCTTCAAAATATAACATTTACTACCAAAGATTCTAAAATAACTTACATTGGATGTGCAACCATACCAAAGCTCATAGGGTGTCTTCTTTGTGTGTTTCTTCAATTTTACTGTGTTCAATGTGTAGACAGTAGTGCTAACAGCTTCCCTCCAGAAAGTTTGAGTGATTATTTTCTCAATCATCAATTTTCTTGCATAGTCAACAATTGATTTGTTTCTCCTCTCAACAATTCCATTTTTCTGTGGTGTTCTTGGTGTAGAAACCTGTCTTTTAACTCCATGCTCATTATAGAAATTAGTGAATTCATCTGAAGTAAATTCCCCTCCTCTATCTGACCTTAAGCATTTCAATTTCTTATCACTTTGTTTTTCTACCATAGCCTTATACCATTTAAACATCTTGAATGCTTCTAATTTATCTTTTAAGAACATAATTGTCATCATTCTAGAATAATC
>MU225994.1:2047106-2065604 GCA_018584345.1 Thuja plicata
ATCAACAAAGAGAATGAAATACCTATCTCCATAGTAACTCTTTTTCCTCATGGGTCCACATAGATCAGTATGGACTAATTCTAGAATTGCATTAGATGTATGGGCTTTACTCTTGAAACTAGACTTTGTCATCTTACATTTTTTATATTTCTTGCACATGATATGGTCAGGCTTTGACATGCTCGGTAAGCCTCTGACTTTTCTTTTATTGCTTATATTTATCATGTTGTCAAATTCACATGATACAATATTTTGTGCCACAACCATATGTCTTCATTTCTAGCTACTAAACAAGTGGTGTTAATGTCATCAAGATAGAAAATGTTACCTTTTGTCTGCTCACCAGTTCTAATCAACCTTCCTGATACATTGAAGATCTTTGCCTTATTATTCTCAAATGCTACTCGGTGACCTGCATGGTTCAGCTATGAAACACTTAATAGATTATAATTCAGTCCTTTTTCCCAGTAATAATTTTCACATTTGATCAGGTTATTTAACATTATGGTTCCTTTAACTTCAACTAGACAAGGTGTGTCATTACCCATTCTTACTGAACCTCCATTATAGTTTTCAAAATTTTCAAAATTTTTCTTATCACTGGTCATGTGGTGAGTGTAGCCACTATCTATGATCCAAACATCATTCTTACTAACCTTAGATATGAGTGTAGTTTCTACATACCTTTCTTCTTCTTTGTCTGAATCATCTTTCATGGCTACAAATACCATCTCAGTGTCTTCTTTAGATTTGGTGTCAGTATCATCAGCTCTGTTCCCAGCTAAGTAACAAGTTTTCTTTCCTTTGTCCTTGTAGTCTTGGGTATCTCTTCTTCATTTTTTTGGTTGCTTCGGTAATATTTGTTATCACCTCGATAAAACTTCTTTTCATATTTTTTGTCATTACCTATGTCATCTTTTCTTCTGTTAGGACATCTTGCAGGAAAAGTGTCCAACCTCTTTACAATTAAAACATACAAGTGGTAATTTACCTTTGTATCTACCTTTTCCTCTGTGCAATCTTATTTCCATTAGTGCTTCAATCTCATCAAGTCCTTGATCCTCATTATCACTTTCACTATAATTTCTAATAGCATGTCTATGACTTGAATTACTTATTTTCAAAGAATATTTGAATGCAAATTCTATAGATGGTAAGACACTATTATCAAAGTTATTCATCTAAAATGAAATCAGTCTACCAATCAGACTATCTAGAGTAACTATATTGTTTGTAACTCCTCTTGTTTCTTGTATAGAAGAAACTCTAATAACATATACAAGTAGTAAGGTTCTTAAGATTTTACTTACCACTGTCTCCTCTTCAAGTACACCTCCAACTCCTTAGATAGAATTGACTACCTCTTTGATTCTGTAGCTATACTAAGTGATATTTTCTCCTTCTTTTATCCTTAGGTCATCAAACCTCCCTCTTAGGATTTTTACCTTGGCTCTTAGTACATTAGCATCTCCTCCATGTACCAGCTTCAACTTATCCCACATTTTCTTTGCAAAGGTGCAGGTTTTTGACATCTTCAAACTCAACATCGGAGAGTGAGGAAGCAAGTTCTATCATCATGAAATTATGCTCATGCTTTTCTCTTAATTGCTCAAGCGTATGAGGCCATGTAGGAAACACATATTCATTATCAAGGTGTTGAGTAACATCATTACCAATACCTGATAGGTGGAGTCTTATCTTTCTTTTCCATGATCCAAAGTTGTCTTTATTCAACTTGGGCACATCTCATTTCTTCATCTTGTGATCTTTTGCTTGAGCTGTTAAAATCCCTTTCTAAGCACACAAGCTATGATACCAATTGTTAGAAATAACTAAGAGGGGGGGGGGTGAATCAGTGGCCTCAAAATATTCCAATTAATCAACCCCAAAACTTAGTACCACAATATTAATCCTCTTGTTATATTCAGTCTTACAAGATGTTATATGCCTTCAAATATACTTATCAAATAGCTACTGCTCGGAGTTATCTTTTAAACCTTATTCTTTGTGTTTACCAAATAGAAGTCTTTCATTTACCGAATAATAGTAAATTTCTTAGTGTATACCAATCAATCTAGATTAGTTATGTGTAATGAAAAACACTAAAGTGATGACTCATAAACACATTGACACATGGATTTTTAACATGGAAACCCTATTAAGGGAAAAACCACTTGGGACCAGTAACCCAAAATTTTCACTCTTTTGAAGTGAGCTCAGTGAAGAGCCAACCTTGTTAAAGGTTATAGACACACTGGTAGGTGTGACCTTGTTAGAGGATTTAAAAGATTAGTTTGTCACTTGATATCGGGCATCTCTATGCTACCTTCTATGACCAAACCCAGTGTAGTTTTCCAAATGGTATCTGGCATCTCATGCTATCTTCATGATCAAACTTTTGGATACTCCTTGGGATGTATCTCAATGTAGAAAGGATCTTCAAATCCTGCTTGGTTAAGAGACTTTCTGAATCAATGGTTAAACTGAAATAGTAAATGATCTGTTCACATATACAACTTATACTTGTAGATTTTCAAATATATTGTAAGCTCATTAAACCATTCTGATCAATATATGTTTTCAATATCTTTTCTCCACTTTTTTTTTCTACTCAGTGATGTTGTGCTCTGTTGCTCGGTGTCCACAGAAATCTTTAGCTCTTTCTTTAGCTTGATTGATCAGGATTGTCTGAAGTTGTTCTTCATCAGTTTCTCTTCAGAATCCTCTTTTTAATTCAGTCCCCTTAATTCACAATGAACTAAGTTGTCTCTTTATAGACATGATATCACCATTTCTCTCTTCTTGGTTTTCTTGTTCTTGGTGTGATCCGCAATCTTAGCCAATCTTGATTTAAAGCATAGCTCCTATTTTATCTCGAAGAACTCTTCTTGCCAACTGGATAAAACAACTTTAAATCCTTTACCTATCTTTGGCTTTAACTTGTCGATTAAAACAATGTCAACAACCAATTAAGTTTATTTTTAGCTCTGCCAGCTAGATATTTTGTTATTTCTGAACTCTAGTTAACTTCGGTGTTCTAACTCTTTGATAGCTTTGGTCAATACTTCAGTTCTCCTCAGGCTTCTCCATCGGTGTTTTCTGTCCGTCGGGCTTCACTGCAAAGTTATGCTCATTGGTTAACACTGTATTTTTGGCCGTCGGTAATGCTTTTGATTCTGCTCTTTGGTAATGCTCATCGGTTTCTTTGCTTGAGCATCACTGTGACTTAAATTTCAGTTATCTCTATCCGTCAGGTTCCACTAGTCATCGGTGTTTGAAGTCACTTAGTGAATGCTTTTCTTTTACGCATTACTGAAAGCATACTCTTTATTTTCCTGATTCTCTAAAGTCTTTGACACTTTGATTATAATTGATCAGATTATATCAAGTTGACATCAATGACAATACAATCCATTAACTGATTTAATGTCTTGCATTATCTTTCTGCATTTTAGTGATCAACTTAACATCTTCAAACATTTAATCAGTTACATGTCATCAAGAATATGGGTTAAAACACTTAGGGCCCATTTGTTTCATGGAATTTGTGTATTCTGGAATAGCCAACTCTGGAATTCTGCTATTCTGAAAATGAATTCTAGAATGTGGGCTGGACCCATTTGGTTCACCCGAAAGATGATTGAGAGGATGCATAAGAAATTTTAATTGTTTATTTCTTAATTTTTTAAATATAGTGTGTATATGTGTGTATATATATACACATACATGTGTGTATATGTGTATATATACACAGACACATATGTATGTATATATACACATGCATACACATACACATATGTGTATATACATACATATGTATATACACACATGCATATACACACACATGTATATATACACACATGTATACACACACACATGTGTGTGTATATACATACACATACATGTGTGTATATATATATACACACACATATATACACATATACACATAATACACACATGTATGTTTGTATATATACAAACATATATCTATACACATATGTACACACATATACACATCTGTGTGTATACATACATACACACATATACACACATTTTTGTATATATACACACATACACATGTGTGTGTGTGTGTGTTTATACATACACACACATGTGTGTATGTGTATACACACCTGTGTGGGTATATATACACACATGTATGTATATACACATATGTATATACACATGAGTATATACATACATGTATATATACATGTGTATATATATACACACATGTGTAAAGCTTAAATTTGGTTTCATAAAAATTGGAATTGGAATAGCAATTCCAATTCCACCTATTTAGGTGGAAGATGCATATTCCCATTTTGGGGCAAAATTGGAATTTGAAAATTCCAATTCCAATTTTGTAAGATGGACATGGTGCAAACATGGAATTGGCATTATCCAGAATTAGATAATGCCAATTACAGTCTAATTTCATGAAACAAATGGGCCCTTAGGGTTAGGGTTAATGATATAATTAATGTTAGTAATAAGGTTTTAGTTAAGGTAAGGGCTAGGATTAGTGTTATGGTAGGGGTTAGAGTTAGAGATAAAATTTCAATGAAGGTTATGGTTAGAATTAGGGTTAGGGTATAGGATAAGGTTAGGGGCCAAGGTTAGGTTTAGGGACAAGAATTGTTTGGAAAAGTGTTCAACCTTGTATTTACATGGGTTACTATTTATAGTAAATTGTTATTTGAGCACAAATTTTTCCTATTCATTTTGAGAAGGTTCAAAATCATTAGATAAGAATTCTAATAAATTTGTATGATAAGACCGTGTCTAGTTTGGAAGATATTAAAGTTTTAGTTTTATGGAAATTGCTAGAAAAAGTCATAAATGCAATTATGTAGGCTTTAGAGGCTCTAAAATGAGTTCAAATGATAGCCAAACAACATGGAAATTTGGGACTCTATATATCACATCAAGAGCTTTGTAAATTCAAATGTTTTGTCAATCAGATACCCAGTTCAACGGATGGCGGCGTCGCTCAGCTTCTCCACCTCACCATTCTTCTGGGTGGTCTCCAGCTCCGGCTCAGTTTGCCCCTCCTGATGCTCCTGGTTCTCGTCATGGCTCTTATTGGCATCCTTCCACCTCTTCCAAGTTTCCCCACCTAGCTTTGGCCATTTCGCCACCCAGGGTGGAAGAGAAAGATAAAGAAGAAGCTGAAGATGATGGGTGGTTGCTTCCCGACCCTCCTATTAACCCCAATAATATAGGGGGTTTTGATGATAAAGATCCTCCTCCTTCTGGCACTGCTCTTGCTGCATTATTTATTAGTGAATAATAAATTGGGCTTCTTTTGGAGTGTGGGGGTTTTTCTCCTAAAAGGGTTTTCCCTATGTAAATCATTGTGTTTTGGTATGCATGCTATTTATATTATTTTTGTTAAGTTTATGTAAATTTTATAAATAAATAATAAATTTTTACATAACCCTCTCCTCAAAACTAGTGTGGGAATTTATTTCTCTACTTAACTTCCATACAAGTGGTATCAGAGCTTGATCACCTTTGGTTTTAATTTTGGGTTTTTGGGTTTTTTGAACTAATCCATATTTGAGTGCAAGCATGTGTAGAAGATACTTTGTTATCTTGTTACAATAATTTTTAGGTGGGTAGTTTGTCAAGGAGAATAGAGGAGGAGAATTTTTCAGGAAATAACTTTGAAATGTAGAATTTGAAGATGGAGGATCTACTAATAGATTGAGGTATAGGGGATATTATTGATGATAACGTCATGAAAACTATGGATCCAAATGAGGTTTCTAAATATGTTGTGATGCACCGTAAATCCAAGGGTCTAATTAGAGTGTTCCTTGAAGAGTTTTTTTTAATCAATGTTCATGAATAATCATCTACAAGAAGTCTTTGGAGGAAGCTTGGCGAGATGTATCAAGTGAAATATTTAGTAAATAATATTTTCTTGAGGAAGAAGTTGTATTCTTTGAGAATGGAGGAGGGTGGTCAAATTATTAACCACATGGAAGCATTCAATATGTTGGTGGCTGAATTGGCATCTGTTGGTGTCAAGATGGATGGGGAAGAGAAATTTCAAATCTTTCTTTGTTCTTTGTTTGATAAGTGGGATTCTGTTTTTATGGCTATTGGAAGTACTTCTATTATTTTGAGGATGGAAGATGTGGTGGGATATTTTATTTCTAAAGAGATGAGGAGGAAGGTGATAGGCCAAAATAATGGCCAAGTTTATATATATTTTTGCTGCTTTATTTTAAAGCTGTTATATAAGTTTATGGTGTTTTAAGACTCTTTTACTATTATAGGTCTAAGCCTTTGAATGATATTAATAGTATTTGATGGGGGTGTAGCTATGGAATTATATATTATTTTAGAAGAATAATTGATGTTTTTAACCTTAGTTATCTTTATATTATTCCTTTGTGAATGATTGAAGCGTAATGGGTTCGTGCAGCCAAGTAGTTTATTTTCCTACAACCATGTGATGTATGCATATTTATGAGATCTAATATTTAATGAATGAATGAAATGTGGAAATGAATGTATCTTTATGTTTTGTGCTCCTAACCCCTCGCTGCAAGAACATGTCAACAAGGATGAACGACCAAGAAAAAATTTAGTGGATCTCATCAAGTTCTTAGATCGAGTCATTCAACATGGAGAAAGAAGTAAGGACAACATTGAAGACCCAATTGATTTTCTTTCTTCTTGGTTGGATCAGTGAGTGGTACAAAAAATCTAGGAAGTAGTTTTCCTATATGCTCTCCCACAGATAAGAAAAATATTTTTTCTTTCTTGTTAAGAAAGTTTCTCATTTTTTCTTTAATGTAATAAATGCATCCACTTATTTTGTTGGAAGTTGTCATTAAGCTAGTTAGTTATAAGTTTTAGTATAAATAAGTTGTTGAAGCACCCTTCAGAGGTAGGGTAAGAAGAAAGCAATAAACACTAGGTTGATACAGATGTAATTATTTTCAAAAATATAATTTCCAGTTTCAAGATACTATGTGTAATCAAGTTCAGATATATGAATAAAGAAATGGTTATTCTGAGTATATAGTTGTTAAATAACTTGGATTCACTAAACCAAGGGGGCCTACTTGGTGAGTGATCCTTTGCAGTGTTTTACTATTTTTATAGTTGTTTTTCATTTCTTTGTCTATTCTTGTAGCCACACGAAAATGATTCCTATGTATGTTCCTGCATCCAAAGTGGGTAGAGTAATTCCTGCATAGGAAACCTGAACTTAGTTAGTTTTAATGATTAGTTATACTTTGGTAGATAGGATTCAGGTAGTTTTACTTCCAATTACTTACTTTCCTACAACTTTCCTTTACAAGAAATAGTTAGTATGGCTAGAATAGAAACTTAGTGCACATATTGTGCAGAACCATTTCAAGATTATGCCCCTAGGTTGACATAATAAATGAACCTTTCCATAGGATAAATAAATGCTTAGTAAAGATTTCCAATTTTTGAGTATGGGAGTTGTAATAATCCATTTGGAAAGGCCTACATTTTTGGCATCATTTCCAGGGATGGTGTCAATCTAAGGACCTATTGCAGTCACGAGTCAAGTTTCTAGTTCATTTAATGTCACCTTTAGTTTTTTTATTCAAAATTTTTGAAGTTTTATCCTAGTCTAAGTTAGTATTGAATCATTGAACCTACATTAATAGAATAAGGAGAGATCCCTTAGGAAAATTTCTTCCCAATATCCCCTATAATCAATTAGAGAACTCTTCGTGCAAGAAGAAGAAGAGGGGAACTCATTTGTTGATGCTGCTCAAAACCTGCCTATATCCTCATCCTTCTCAAACAAAGAACCTTTTGAGCTTAACATCTTTCACAAACCTCTTGGCTTGAATTGTTTTACTGAAATCTTGGCCAATTTTCATATCCAACATCTTGAAATTCCTTTCAATCAGAATAAAGGACTTGATAACCAGTTGGCTTTTGTAGTTTATCAACCAAGAGGCCCACAAAGGGTTCCAAAAAGAGGCCCAACAAGAATGGAATCTCCTCCCACTTTGCCATTTCCTATTACTGATCAACATGATAACAACAACCACAAGAATATCCCCTATTCAGTCCTTCCTAAGTTTTATGGCTTTGTAACATAGGACCCTGATAACTTTCTCTTTGAGTTTGATATCCTCTATAAAAGTTATGACTATACTACTAATGCTCATAGGAGTCATCACTGAGATGGTTTGTGGGTCTAGGAAGTGATTTTGTTCATAATTGGGATGAAATAAAGATAATAAACTTTTGGAAGTACAAGGAATATTATAAAGGAAATGGCGTGAGAGGAGATGACATCTTTAAGACATCATAGAAAGAGGATGAGAGCTTGGATGATTACATATCTTAGTTTATCTTCATCCTGTAGAAGAATACTCAACATGAGCTCAATTAGGAGTCACAAAAGCTACTCTTTCTTAGAGGAGTGAATGAAGGATGTATTGAAACTCTGAACTTGATGGCAGGAGGAGACATAACTCAATAATCTTAGGATTATATAAATTAGATATGCCTAAACTATTATAGACACAATGTCAAAAAGGAAGAGGATATAGGCCTACCATGGGGAAATCCAATGGTACTAGAGTCTCAAGGAAAGAGATAACTCACCTGCTGTCAGATTTCAAGAATGAAATTATTAACAATATGGAAACATAGTTGGAAACTATGCAAGCAAAAAAGAAATATGAGGAGGCTAAAGCTATGTTGGTTGAATTCTATCCCCACTATAGACAAAATAAGAAGGATAGTAGATGCGAGATAGTGGCTAACTTGGAGGCTCAACATATACCTAGAGAATTCAACCAAGTCCTAGGAGATGATGATAAGGTCTTTTACATTTCTCAAATGTGACCATGGGCTCCAAGACAAGGTATTCCACAAGATTCCTTGAATTTTTCTAGTCCATTTTCAAAATCTTTTGGTAATAAGTGGAAACTCCAGTTTAATCATAATGCTGGAAATTATCAACCCCAATGTTGGAAATCTGCAATCTCAATGGCCAAACTAAAAAAATCATGCACCTCAATAGAAATCCCCTCAAGGGAATTGGAAACAACCTCAACCCAATTCGCAAAAATCCCAAAACCAGTGGCAACCACCACAAGGTGATTGGAAAAAATTACCTCAGTGGAAGGGTGGAAAAAATGGCCTAATCAATAATTGGATCTCCTACAACAACCTCGACAACAAGAATTAGTGCCACCAAACCCACTTCCTACAATCATTGCACCCCTGGTAAAACCTACACAACTTCTAGCTCAGCCAACTCCCAACCCTGATAGAAAGCCTCAACAGAAACAAATCTATTCACCAGACCTGAATAAGAAACTTTCATATTCCATAAATGTCAATGACCTCCATCTCATGCTAGACACTACTCTTCCAACACCATCTTCCCCTATTATTGTAGAACTACCCTTAGAAGAGATAGTCCAAGAAGAACCTGTTGAACCACTTGTTCAAAAAAGTACACTATAGCCAAATCAACCACCAAAGTATCCTCCATTTCCTCATTAAATTTATCATGAAATACCTTAGCTATAGGATGACTCTACTTTTGACATTATTGATCAGCTAAAATACATTTGTGTTAAGATACCCCTATTAAAAGATATAAAGGAAGTACCTATCTACACTAAGTAAATTAGGGAGGTTTGTTTGAAGAAAATAGGGAGAAAGAAGAAAGATCCTAAAAATGTCCATTGTCTAGGTCAATTATCTCATTTGATGCTTGAGAAGGCCTCTATTCCTAAATATTCTAACCTTGGGAGCCCAATAGTTACAATTGTTATTAATGGGGTCAAGATTATGAATGCCTTAGTTGATTTAGGAGAAACCATCAATTTTTTGACTAAGGATATCATGTTGCAACTTGATATCACAAGCTTAAGAGCCACCCCTACAATACTGCAGCTTGTAGACAGTTCCACATTCAAATCTCATGGTATGGTAGAAGACTTAGTTGTTACCCTTGACTCCTGGGAATACCTTTCTAATTTTGTAATCCTGTCACCCAAGCCAACATTGGGAGGTTATCCATTTATCATAGGAAGGCCTTGTCTTGCTACTACAGATGCCTTTATAACATGTAGGTAAGGAAATATGACTATTTCTAATGGGCTCTCAACCAAGAAAGGTATTATTTATTCTCCTGCATAAATTCAAATTTATGAAGATCAAGTATTATGACCATACATAGGAGAGGAAGAGGTTGAAGTTAAATCTATCAGACAAATTATGATGATAGAAACATAACCATTCATTTCTACATAAGAAGAAGATGATATCCTCTCCTTCATCATCCAAAATAACTATGGAGTAGCCCATCAAGTTTGTGACACTACCCCATGTCCTTTATAGAATATTATTCCACTGTGTTCTTCACCATGCTTTCTTGTGGTCACCGACTATTTGCACACTGTGTTGCCACATAAAGCCCAGTCATTAACTTTGTGATGAACTATAAATGATTGTATGTTTGAAGTCATTTTGTTGATAATCAACCAAGTTACAGATGTAATGATAGACATTAATCAGTTAATGTATTTTCATTGATGTCAACTTATTTTCTTATTATTGTGATGATGAACATCTATTATGAATTGAAGATCTAGAACAAAAAAAGTTTATGTGGTCAGTAATTGAAGAGTTATGTATACACCGAGTAACAATAATAACCGATTAAATCTAGTGTATATCGAGCACAGTGATAACTGATCTAGGGATCATCGACACATTACGGTATTGATCGAGATATTTAATCAAATCGAGGCCAACTAAAATGATGATTTGGAAAATTTATGATTCTGAGGTAAATGATAATATTTTTTTATGAATATCAAATGGCTATGAAAATTCAAAGATAATCTGACAAAGATGATTGAAACATGTTTTTGACACAACTGTCGATGAAGATTTAAGTGGCAAAACCAATGATGGAGATTCAGTGGAAAAATCTAAAGGATGGAAATTAAATGAGCTCTGATGTCTATACAAGAGACAAGAGATTCATTATGAATCATATGTATCCACACACATGCAAATTTTATGCATGGCTGATCAAACTGGTTGAAGACAGAACCGAGCATTTCTGCAGACAACAACGAGTGACAAAGTAAAGAGAATATACCGAGCAGAACAGAGTATAAAGAATTAGAGGAACTAAAGTGAAAAAATTGATCAGAGGTATTATGTACTTAACATAGATCTGAAAATCTGCAAATAAATTTGTATTTGAATCAGATCATTACTGTATCTATTTAACCATTGTTACAGATAAATCTCTTAACTGAGTAGGATGTGAAAGTATTTATTGTGAAATTCTAATGAATGTTGAGTGTTTTCTTGTTGACCCCATAGTGAATGCATGGCCAAGAGAGAACTATTAGTGATGGATCCTCTAACTAGGTCACATTTAACAGTGTGCATTGTAATCTTTAACAAGGTTGGCTCTTAACCGAGCTCACTTCAGAAGAGTGAAATATTTTGGATTACCGGGCCCAGGTGGTTTTTCCCTTAGCAGGGTTTCCACATTAAAATCCTTTGTGTTAAAGTGTATGATTGTTGTGGATTTTTATTTTTCTTTACAAATTACTTTATCTGCATTGATCGGTAATCACAGTATTAATTTACTACTACTCAGTAGATGACTAGACAACTTGTTAACAAAAGTTTGAGATCATAGTTTACATTTCATCAATTTGATTTAAATGTTTGAAATTATTGTTTTATATAGCTGGGAGAATTTGGGATTGTAGGATAATTGGGATCTAACTAATTCACTCCCCTCTTAGTTATCTAACAATTGGTATCAAATCATAGAGTGCTTAGAAAGTAAGTTTTAAAGGACTTAAGCTAAAGATCACAAGATGTATAAGAGAGACACACCAAAGATGAATAAGGAGAACTTATCAACATGGAAAACAAGAATGAGACTATACCTATCAGGGATTGGAGATGACATAACGCTATACCTGGATACTGAATTCATCCAACCTACTAGACCATTCTTACTATTTATTAGATGAGAGAGAAACATGAACACAATACTATGATGGTAGAAATTATTTCTTCACTAACTAATGCTGAATTTGAGGATATTAAGACAAGTACATCAACCAAGAAGATGTGGGATAAGATTACACTAGTTTATGGAGGAGATGCAAATGTGCAAAGAGATAAAGCTAAAATTCTCAGAGGAAAATTTATGAAATGAGAATGAAAGAAGGAGAAAGCATAACACCATACAATAGATGAATCAAGGAGGTTGTGAATGCTATTCGTGGGGCAGGTGAAACTATTAATGAAGACAATATTGTGAGTAAGATTCTTAGAACTTTAATGCCTAATGACTGTTATGAAAGAAATGAAAGATATTATGATAGAAAAGATGATCGAGAATATAGAAGCAACCAACAATATGATAGAAGGAGTAATCAAGATTACAAAGACAAAGGCAAAAAGACATGTTACATTTTTTAAGATAAAGATAAAGACATAGACACCGATACTAATAAAGACATTGAGATAGTATTTGTAGCTTTGAAAGAAGATTCAAAAAAAGATGAAAGGTATGTTGAAACAAAACTCATTTCTAAAGTTAGCAAGCATGACATTTGGATTATTGATAGTGGCTATATAGATCACACGATTGGAGATAAAGAAAAATTTGAATTTCTTGAGCATTATAATGGTGGATCTGTTAGGATGGGAAATGATACACCTTGTCAAGTGAAAGGAAAAGGTACTATATTGCTGAACAACAAGATCAAATGTGAGAATACATATTGAGTAAAAGGACTTAATTATAATCTATTAAGTGTTTCACAGTTGAATAACATAGGTCACCGAGTTGCATTTGAAAACAAAAAAGCTATAATTTATGATGGAACATGAAAGTTGATTGACACTAGAGAAAAATCAAAAGGTAATCTATTATATCTTGACACTGCTGAAACTACTCATTTGATAGCTAAGAATGAAGATATATGGTTATGACATAAGAGGCTATGTCATGTAAATTTTGGCAACATGGTTAATATCAATAAGAAAAGAAAAGTAAGAGGCTTATCCAGCTTATCCAAACCTAACCATGTTATGTGCAAGACTTGTCAAATGGGAAAGATCTCGAAATCTAGTTTTAAGATAAATAATTTATCTTCTAATGATATTTTGGAGTTAGTTCATACAGACCTATGTGGAAAAATGAGAACAAAGAGTTATTATGGTGACATATACTTCATTTTATTTGTTGATGACTATTCTAGAATGATGACTGTTATGTTCTTAAAAGAAAAATTTGAAGCATTTAAGATGTTCAAATGGTACAAAGATAAAGTGGAAAAATAGTGGTAAAAAACTAAAATGTTTGAGATCTGATAGAGGAGGTGAATTTATTTCTGGTGAGTTCACTAAATTTTGTAATGAGTATGGAATTAAGAGACAAGTTTCTGCACCGAGGACACTACAACAGAATGGGATTGCTGAAAGAAGAAATAGATCAATTGTGGATTATCCTAGAACAATGATGATCGAAAAGAATGTTGCACAAGCATACTGGAGATAAGCTATTAGTACTATTGTATACACATTGAACCGAGTACAACTGAAGAAAGATGCAAACAAGACACCTTATGAATTATGTGAAAATGTAAAATTTGATGAATATACTCAGAAGAATGAAGAGGAAAGCAAAAGAGAACCAGAAGACTACAATAGATTTGTTTACATTGAAGAACCTGACATGTTACCTAAAAAAATACCTAAGGTTACCAAGCACCAGGGTAATGTTACTGAGCATCAATATGCACCAACTGAGAATCAAGAAGATGTTGCAATTGAAGATCATGATGAAATAACTACTAGAGATCATAATGAAGAACAAAGAACTGAACCTATACTTTCCAAATATGTAAGAAGACATCATCCACAAAATCATATTATTGGAGATAAAAGAGCTGGAATGATGACACGAAGTAAGTTGAATAAAAACACATGTTTGATTTGCAAATTTGAATCTAAAATTGTTAGAGATGCACTTGAAAATGAAGAATGGATTAATGCAATGACTAAATAAATTGAGTAGATATAGAAAAAAAAAACATGGACATTAGTACTGAGACGGAGTGATAAGAATGTAATTGGCACCAAATGGATATTTAGAAACAAATTAAATGAGAATGGAGATGTAACCAGAAATAAAGCAAGACTAGTATGCAAAGGGTATGTACAAGAAGAAGGTATTGACTATGGAGAAACTTTTGTACCTATGTCTAGACTTGAAGGAGTTAGAATATTACTTTCTTACGCTGCATACAAAGGATTCAAAGTATATTAGATGGATGTTAAATCTGAATTTTTGAATGGAATAGTGGAAGAAGAGGTATACATTGAAAAACCTGAAGGTTTTGTTGATCCTAATAATGAGAGCGTGGTATGTAAGCTACACAAAGAATTATATGGACTAAAACAAGCACCGAGAGCGTGGTATGAAAGACTACACTCATATCTTATCAGTATTGGATTTATTAGAACAAGTGATAACAAGAATTTGTATTTGAAAAGAGGAAATAATGATAAGACCCTTATTGCTGAAATTTTTGTTGATGATATTATATTTGTAGGTAATGATAACTTATGCACATCATTCGTTGATGAAATGAGGAAAGAATTTGAAATGTCAATGTTTGGAGAGATCAAATGTCTTCTTGGATTACAAATTTTACAATAGGCTAAAGGCATCTACATTACTCAATCAAAATACATCAAGGAAGTACTCAAGACATTCCAAATGGAAGAATCAAAACCAGTAGAAACACCTATGGTTACATGATGTAAATTGACCAAAGAAGATCAGACGACTGAGGTAAATCAGACATTGTACAAATCTATGATTGGAAAGTTTATGTATGTTGTATACACAAGACCAGATATTGCACATGCAATTGGAATTGTAGTAGGGTTTTCTACTAATCCTAAGGAATCACATATGAATGATGTAAAGATAATTTTTAGATACTTGAAGAACACTGAAGATTATGGATTGTGGTACAAAAGAGAAGGCAAATTTGAATTAAAAGTTTACACAGATGTTGTTGGGCTGGGAACAGTGATGGTAGAAAGCACAATACTGGTGGAGCATTCTTTAGTCACTTGGGTAAGTGAAAAGAAAGGATGCATATCTCAGTCAACTGTAGAAGCAAAATATGTTGTTGCTACTGCAAATTGTTTGAACATTGCATGGATAAAACAACTTTTGAAAGGTATGAATGAAGAGATCAATGACCCAGTGATAATTTTTTGTGATAATACTAGTGCAATAAATATTTAAAAGAATCCAGTGATGCATGCAAAAACCAAGCACATATCTATCAAATATCACTACTTGAGGGAATAAATACAAGAGAAACAAGTGACACTAGAATATATACAATCAAAAGAACAACTAGCTAACATATTCAATAAACCCTTACCAAATGATACATTTGAGTACTTGAGGAGTAGACTAGGGGTTCGTCCCTTGTCTATCAGTCACTATGCTGACTAGGAGGTTTCATCAACCTACATGTAATCAGAATATCAATAATGTTGATGCAAAGATGAATTGGACTGAAAAAGGCATATCAGTACACTATAAGGTACTTACTCTATTAAACTGAAAACCAGAAATATGTTTTGGCTACTGAAGAGCTGTATATTTCTTTTTGGCATTTTTGTCAAAGGGAGATAATGACCAATGAAATATCTATCCATTAAAGGGAGAAAAGGAGAAAATAAAAAGGGAGAGAACAAACATATCTATCTACAGAAAGAGACAAGATTCAAGAATAGAAAATTTAAATCTATAGGGAGAGTCTGCATGGTGAGTTTTTAATGCTGATACATATTTTATATACAAGCTAGGGAGAGATACACTATTTTTCATATAGTTGTAGAACAAAAGTTTGGTATTTTATGGCATATCTATATTGCATATTTCATATTGTGTTGCCATGAATGCCAAAGTGAGAGATTGATGAACTAAAAATGATTGTATGTTTGAATTCATTTTGTTGATAATCAACTGAGTTACAGATGTGATGATAGACATTAATCAGTTAATATATTGCCATTGATATCAACTTATTTTATTATTATTGTGATGACAAAAATCTATTATGAATTGAAGATCTGGGATGAACAAGGTTTATGTGGTTGGTAATTGAAGAGTTATGTATACACTGAGTTATGGTAATAACTAAGTAAATCTAGTGTATACCGAGCACATTGATAACAAAGCTAGGGATCGCCGACACATTATGGTATTGACTAAGCAATTTAATCAAACTAAGGCCGACAAAAATGATGAGATGGTAAATTTATGATTCTGAGGTAAATGATAAGATTTTTTATGAAGATCAAACGACTATGAAAATTCAAAGATGATCAGACGAAGATGATTGAAACATGTTTTTGACACAACTACCAATGAAGGTTTAAGTGGAAAACCCAATGATGGAGATTAAGTGGCAAAATATAAAGGATGAAAATTAAATGAACTATGATGTCTATATAAGAGACAAGAGATTCATTATGACTCATTTGTATGTGCACACATGCAAATTTTATGCATGACTTCTCAAACTGGATGGAGACCAAATCGAGCATTTCTACAGACAACACCGAGTGATAGAGGAAAGAGCATATACTAAGCAGAAAAGAGTATAAAGAATCAGAGGAATTGAAGTGAACAAATTGATTAGAGGTATTATGTACTTAGAATAGATCTAAAAAATCTACAAAAAGAGTTGTATTTGAGTCAGATCATTACTACATCAGTTTAACCATTGTTATAGATAAATCTCTTAACTGAGTAGGACGCGAAAGTCTTTATTATGAAATTCTAATGAATGTTGAGTTCTTTCTTGCTGACTCCATTGTGAATGAATGGTCAAGAGAGAACTATTAGTGATAATCCTCTAACCAGGTCACATTTAACAGTGTGCATTGTAACCTTTAACAGGTTTGGATCTTAACCGAGCTCACTTCAGAAGAGTGAAATATTTTGGGTTACCGATCCTAGGTGGTTTTTCCCTTAGCAGGGTTTCCAAGTTAAAAATATTTGTCTTAATGTGTATGATTTTTGTGGATTGTTATTTTTCTTTACACATTAATTTATCTGCATGGGTTAGTAATTATAGTATTAATTCATTTCTACTCGGTAGATGACTAGAAAACTTGTTAACTAAAGTTTGATATCACAATTTACATTTCAGTGAGTTGATTAAAATGTTTGAAATTATTGTTATATACATCTGGGAGAATTTGGGACTGTAGAATAATTTGGAACTAACTGATTCAACCCCCTCTCAATTATCTAACACTTTGAAAAAAGTTTCAATGGTGTAGTTAACAACACATCTTGAATTTTCCTCTGAAAAGGGCCTGAACATAAATAAAAGTCTAACAAAGTCACAAAAAGAATATATTATCACATTACTTAAGACTCACCAAAAGTATTTTTCATGGGACTATAGTGATATGAAGGGTTTAGATCCAAAGCTATGTACTCATACAATTTACATTAGTAAGTCCTTAAAACTAGTTAGATAGCCTCAAAGGACTATTAATCCTTCTCTCAGGGAGATACTCAAAAGTAAACTACAAAAGTTATTGAATGCTAGATTTATCTATCCAATATCTAACAAGCAATGGTTGTCACAAATTTTAATAGTCCCTAAGAAAGGAGGGAAATGGAGGGTATGTGTAGAATATAGAGAACTCAATGATGCAACTAAGAAGGATCACTTCCCTCTTCCCTTCATTGATCAAGTCCTAAATACTTTAGACAGGAAGAAATATTTCTAATTTTTGGATAGATTTAGTGACTATAACTAGATTAAGATTACTCCAGAGGAATAGGATAAGACTACATTCACATGCCCATGGGGATATTTTACCTATTTGGTCTTCCCTTTTGATCTCTATAATGCTCCAACAACATTTCACAGGGATTTCATAGTATCTTTTTTGATATTTTGTCTGATTGTATGACAATCCACATGGATGACTTCACCACACATGGTTCAACTTTTGAAGAGGCACACACTGATGTGGATAGAAGTCTTATTGCTACTATAGAACCAACTTGGCTCTATTCTGAGATCTTTCTCCTAGTTCCCTTAGGGTATTCACAACCCTAACTGCGGTAAGTCACACTCAACTTTACCTCCTCTTCAAGACTCAGTCCCACATCAAAATGCTTTTCATCTTCTTCTTGCTGAACCTACACAAATAGATTCATTCTTCTCAGTCAATCAATGTTATCAAAACATTACTTTCATTCTCTTCCCTAGCTGGACTATTTCCAAGCTCGCCTAGGGTAAGATCTCCAGATTCACACTTGTTGCTACTCCTAACAAAAACAAAAAGGAAACTATGTACAAGGGCTGCTCTTGAGTTCCATCCCAACACATGATTCTCACCATGGATTCAGGAATCTCGAGGGGCCAT
>MU225994.1:2106041-2124136 GCA_018584345.1 Thuja plicata
TAGTTGTACTTCAATTTCATATCTTAAATCATGTTTCAATTCGTAGAATAGCTGCACTTGCTCATATCTAGATGCATATTTCTCACAATTGATGGCTATTTCTCACACACTCACACTATGAAATCCTTCGTATTAGAGATGTTCAGGTTGTTGGCTCTCGTTCTGAGGGTACACTACAGCAATCACACTTAATTAGGAGGCAACAGGTCGTCTCAATCACTTTGTAGAGCAAAAAATTCATGTTTGTCTTTGCAAATCCATTGATTGAATAAGGACTATGTTGGGTTTTTTTTTGAATTGAGAGGTCCACATTCGACATAAGACAGGTCACACAAGTCTTCAACCCTAACTTTCACTAGTTGGCTACTAGGCACATATGCTAGATTTCCTCAAATTCTCCATAAAGTGACTCTAAGGACCAGGGGTGACCTATACTCCACAATTTGGTATATTTAGTTCCCTAAGACAAGGATTCAATGATCCTATTCAACTAGTGCAACCCTTTGAACATAGCTACTTTGTAATCCCAACTTCTTGCTTGTAGCCTTTTCAGTTAAGAAATTGGACTTAGTTTTAGATTATCCCACATAACCCTCTAAAAATAATAGGTATTCAGATACCCTTTATGCTCAAATGGATTATACTTAAGCACCAAAACATGGAAGTGAAAGGAAGACATGAAAATACTTAGTTTTGGTAAGATAATTAGGCTTAATTATGTCTGCATTTGCACTACAAGTGCTATTTCCCTACAAAAAATATCCAAACCAACAATTGGAACATGTGAGGGCATCCATAAGGGTCTTCCACACTTATTTATAGGTCTTGGTGAATCCCCAAACAAAAGTTATGTGGACTATCCTAATTCGTTGGTAGGTGCACACATGGATATGTACACCTAGGGCATCATGGAAAATCCATCTCCCTGCAAGTTATTAAACCAAAATTGCATAATCTCAAAGTACATGGACAATTCTTGAATTCCACAAAGGGGCATTAGATTCCCATGTTGAAATCGAAAAGAAAACACAATTACAAAGTGAAACCCTGATTTAGGGCCTAGAAGCGAGTAAGGAAGAGTAAAAATGTAATAAATCTCAATGGATAGAGAATAAGACCATGAGACCAAGTGAAAATTAAAGATAATAAATAGGGCTACCTTAATCTATCATCCTCTCCTTCCAATAATTTTGTACATGTCTGTACAAACTGACTGCTTCTTGAAAATGCAAGAAAAATAGTTATTTTTATTGATTGAATGCCAAAATTACATCAGATTAGCCTACCACCCACCTATAAGGTATTTTTTAGGAATTCCCAATGGTTACATCTTATGTTTGAACTAACTAGCCATTTGGGAATTGATTTACAAGTTTTTACCAAAATTTGCTAAAAGTTGCATTGACAACTTTCGAGCAACTTTGCACTCTAGATGACCAACTTGGTCCAAAACCAAATTTTATGATCCCTAATGGAACAAAACAATTAAAAAAATATTAAAACATGATAAATTAACCTATTTCTAAGGTTTGGGATACTAGTTGACCAATAGGTTACCAAGGGCTTATAAATGCCAATCTTGGGACTAGGTCTTACAAAGATGTGTCCAAATTCAAACCTTTAGACTAACATGTCCTATAGACTATTATGGAATTGAGGGAGTCCAATAATTACAAATGAAAACTTATCTTTTTATGGAATTGAGGGAGTCCAATAATTACAAAGGAAAACTTAGTTTTTCTAGGGTGCTCCTACACCAACCAATAGTTCACAATGATCTTCTTCAGGACCATAGGGTTTTTGAAATATTTGGGTTTCAACCATTGTTCCATAAATTAGAGTTGAATTTTGTGTCCTATAGCTAGTTAAAAAATACTCTAGAAAGGTTTTCTATGAGGGTAATCACATTTAAATTTCTCCATGGGAGGCCCACCCATCCTCCTTGAGCCAAAAATTCATGATGATCTTCTTCAGGACCATAGGTGTTGGCAAATATTTCTGAATTATGGTTGGTTGGATTACTTCCTGAAGCTCACAAGTTTTGATGATGATATTGCTTTGATGTTTTCAAGGTCTCTCAGGAATAATGTGGCAACTGTGAAAGTTTTGAGAGTAGATGTTTTAGAGGAAATAATAGATGAGGTGATTGGTTTACCTAATAACGTTGAATTTTTTCCATAAAATAAGGATGCCAGAATGACTCGTGCGCTATTTACTTTGCATGGTCACCCTGCTCTTTCGATGGACAAGAAATAAAAAAAGAGGTTATCAGTACTACCATACTAAATTCCAATAGCTTCATATGTAATGAGATACCTCACTTATGAGGTTTGTCTATCATATCTGCATTCTATCCATTTCAAGTTACTCATCCATATTCAACCCAAACACTAGAAAATGAGTGTTCCAAATGTCCTCTACAATTTTCTTCTTTGAAGTGCTACTAAGGTCAAAAAAGGTATACCTAATTCTATGCTGCACCATTTCTTAATTAATACTTTGGTTTAAAGGGCATTGAGTAAAATATATACCATGGCTTTGGATGAGTTTGTGGCTATTAAAAGGTTGAAACAAAAAGATATAGGGCCTAGGGGGACTCCATTGTTCCATAGGGTTAGCACACTTGAGGGTAATTTTAAAATTAGGGAAGTTCCTTCACCCTCACAAGTCCAATTTGAGGAAACCCCTATAGTAGAAGCTCCTACAACCGAACATATAGCTGAGACTCAAGCCTCAAAGACCTTTTCTAGTGACATAAAAGTTGTTCCACCAAAACCTAATGTTGAGAGAACTCCCTAGAGCTCTGTGAAAACTAGGTCAAAAATAAGGAAAAAAAGGGAAAGAGAATGGATACTGATCCACAAAAAGAGGAAATAGAGAAACATGATACTGTAAAAGTATCTCCTCCCCCTAAGAAAAGAAAAATTGACCAGAGGGACATTCCTTTATCCACTACTGAAAACAAGATCCCTCTAAGGAAAACAAAAAAAGGAAGTACCTTTGAGGTTAGGAAAGAAAAATCCACTAGGAAGAGTCATAGATTAAGGGGAAAACCCCCAAAGAAGACTCAGGAACAAGAATCAACCTTTGTACTTGTAATTGAGTCCTCTAAATATATTGATGTGGAGGAGGTGTTAAATTTTAACTAGAGGGAGGATACCATAATTGGGAGTCAATATGTCTTCATGGAAGAGAGTTCTCCATAAATTGAGTCAGAAGTTTTCATATTGGAAAAGGGGGATGTTGCATAGGAGATTGAAGGAAAACAACATGTTCCACAAAATTAGGATTTAGATGGCCTTGAACAATTGGCTACTATAAATTTATATCCATCTATAGAGGACCAAGGGCCTGATACACCTACAAACCTTTCTACAACACTTGTTGTAGGAATATGCCTGCACAAAGAAATGTTGATATAGCAGGCTCTGTGGAAGTTAGGGAAGGAGATATTGCAAAGAATAATTGATAATCAGAGAATTGGGCTTCAACACAAAGATGAGTAAATTAAAAAACTTAAGGATAAGATTTCCACTATTACAACACTATTTCTTGAGCTTATGCAATGCAGGTCACTAGCTAGGGTTTACACCCTATACCTTAAGGAATAGTATTTAAATATGAAATTGACGAGGGTGGTGCATGGGTTAAATACATCTATGGAAACAACTCAGGAATTCTATGATATGTACAATAACTCTCCTGAAACCATTAATATATTGTTGTGTTAATTGTATTTGTACAATTTTTTTGTTCCTCATGATACCAATTGGAACCCACTTTCTCACATAGGAGACATCCGATTATGAGCATTTATGTCATGGATACAAAATGAAACTAGAAGGGAACTTCAAGATGGACCTTACAAGCATGAAGAGGTAGGTGACCCATTGGTTACAGGAGCTGAGTGCAAGGAGGCTGAGAGACTCTGCTATGATTGGTTGTGGTTATTCACTGATAATAAACATAGGGAAAGAATCTAGGGTTTAAGGAAGATGTAATCTAAGACTATAAGAAAATGTCTAGACACGAAGGACATCTAGTCCTTGCATCCATTTTTTAGAGATAGAATAGTTTGTTTGAGAGATTTAAAAGGGTTGAGCCACATTCCCCACAAAACTATGTAGTTGTAGAAAAAAGGGCACCATGGTACATTGAATTGGGATGAGTAAGGGAATAATATTGGCTTCCTCTAAGGTTCCAACCTCCATTTTTACTTTGGATACTTTTGAGCATGGTTGGTGATCATAATGAGTATGACATGAATGAAGAAGTGACCGGGTGGCAAAGGTTGAAGGAGAGCAAGGGATACTATTGGAGCTTAGAAAAAGGGGGAGCAGGATAGAGTTTAACCATAGACTATAGAATGAACGCCAAAATAAGAAAATTTGTAGTTGCTGGAGGACCAATAAGACCTTAAGTTGGGGGAATGATGGCCCAAAATAATGGCCAAGCTTATCTATGTTTCTGTTGCTTTGTTTTAAACTATTATAAGTTTTATGGTGTTTTAAGATGTAATGTCCCCATTTTTATGCGCATTGGAGTTTGAGGGATTTGCCTACATTTGGACCCTCATAGGATAATTTGGATGATAGATGGGGTTGTGTGACAGAGCTAGTGATCAATTTCTAGTTTGGAGGTTTGTAATGTTAGGATTTCTCTTCATTTAAGTCAGTTCGGTACACTTACTATTCATAATAAGTGTCTATTTTGGGTAAGTAAGAGTTTTTATCTTTAGTAGTGCACCTGGACAGTTTGGTAGTAGTATAGAGTTGTGGTAACATTGGAAGAGCTTCCAGTTTGGGACTTACTATTTATAGTAAGAAAAATTATGGTCAAAGCTATTTTTGACATGGGCACCCAGACTCATGGTATGCACAGTCATTAACTCATTCATCAGTTGGCTCAATTTTTAGGGACTTACTATTTATAGTAAGTCAGTGGATGTTAGAGAGGGACCCTTACTATTTTTAGTAAGACAATTGGGTGCATAGTCGACATAATGGTTAACTCCCAGGTTCAAACAAACTTGAGAAATACTGATTATTTATGGAGTTATATTATTTTAATTATTAATAAAGTGATTACTTTATTAATAATTATTTATAAGGTTAAAAAGTCACTTTATATTCAATGAGTCCATAACCCTTCATTTAATTGACTTAAAGTGCAATTAATGGATTATATTTTGGAGGCAAAAAAATTTAAGTATTTTATAAAGTCAATGTGCACACAAGTTATATTATTTTAAATTATATTAAAGTCCATTTATAATCCATGAACATGAGCACCCAAGTTTGAAGACTTATTATAAAGTTTTATTAAAAACCTAGAAGTGGATTTAAGAATGGATTTAAATGTTATTAAGGAGATTGGAGTTATAAAAGCACATCAAAAAGTAAATCAACCTCATTATTCATGACTTGTGCATTTCCTTTTGTTTGTGTGGAGAATAAATTGGAACAAGGGTTTTAGATTTTGAGCTTGAAGAATTGTGAATTCTTCCAAGTTATTTCAACATTGTGAATTGGTGAAACACCCAATGAATTGTGTAAAAGCTTTGGCTTCATCTAGAGGCCAAGATTGAATTTATTGTTGTAGAATTAAGGGTTTGAGTGTTTCATTATTTACCAAAATAGTTTGCAGTGATAGAAGGAATTGACAACCATTATTAATCAGATTTTAAGCATTTATGAGCATATTTGTGAATTTTATTCAAGGGTTTCAAGACATATCTTACATGTAAGTTCATGAATTGTAACTCCTAAATTTTCTGGGTATTGTTAATTTAGATAATAGTGAATATTTTATGAACTGGGTTGTCGATATTTTGTGAAAATACCGAGTATCTAAGATGTTGTAAAAATATGGAATTTTCAGCTATATATTCCCTATGTAATGTCTAGTTTTTTAGTTGAAATAATTATTACAATATCTTCTATTTTTTTGCATTATATTGTTGTATCGAACATTGCAATTATATTGAAAAAAAATATCAATTGCGGCATACCAAACCGTAACTATTAGAAACATTAAAAAAATGGAAATAAACTTAGAAAGAATCCAAGAGAGTGAGCAAGAGTAAGAATTTTACCAAATACACAAAGAGAGAGAGAGATATTGCTTCAATAGATCAAACACCAAATTCACCAAAATGCTCGAAGACCAACACAAGAACTCAAAGATTTTGAAAGAGGAAAAAAAAATTAAAAACCCCTTGTGTATAAGATGCATGAGGCACAAAGCCTAAAGAAGAAGAGAGAAAAAAGGCAATAAGCTCATTACAATAAAGAGAGCAGGTTTGAGAATGAGAGGAGAAGTGAGAGAATAGAGAAGAATATTAAATTGGTGAGAACCTACTTATAACCCCTATGAGAACCCTAAGAAGTGTGTGAGAAGCATCTCTTAAGTAGAGATGAGTGGAGGAGTTTTCATGTTGCTCCCATACTCTATGAGTGCCACATTCACATTTGGTGTGTGCCATGTGTAGGAATCCTCTTAAGGAGGAATATCTAATTTCCTTATTAAAGGAATTACAAATGTGAGACAAGCCCTTAGTATATCTTTTAAATATAAAATACCAAGGAAAGATTAATTCTAACATCCCCCTTTAATCTTTACTTGGGGAGATGAGATCAATAGGTATCACACTCAAATGTTTACAATGATTTTGAGATGTTTCTTTTGAAAGAGTCTTCAGTAGATTGTTGATAGCTTGATCATCATGTATTTATTCAATTGGAACTATGGAGCTTGAATGGTACATAAGAATGGTTTCTAAGTGGATGGAAATTTGACAATTGAAAGGTGTATTTTTCTTGCGGAGGGGGGCCTAAATCTTCAAGTGACCATTGAGATTCTTGAGATGCATTTATACATTCTCTATTCATTTCTAGTAGAAAATAGAGGTGGATCATGATCAACACCTAGGCTTGCAATAAGGAAAGAACCACTAGTAAAGCTCCCATCATTGGGATCTTCTAGTGCTGAATTAGTAACACTTTGAAAAGGAAAATCATATTGCAAATAATCAGTCATAGAATCAGAAATGCAATCTTCAGTTGCATAAAACAAGTTTGTAATGTATTCAACATAATATGAAGAATCAAGAGTAGAGATAGTATAAGCATCACCATTATTATCATTATCCTTCACAACAAACATATGATTAGAAATATCATCATGAATTTCATCTTCAACAATAAATATATCTTGCAAAGTAACATTAAGAAAGTGAGAGATAATTTCCTCTTCTTGTTCAAGAATATCATCAACATGAGAGCAAGGATCATCAAATTGCATTGCATCATAAGGAGAGAACATATAATCATTTTGAGTAGGAAGATAGTAATCATGAGGGTTATTCCAAGAGTATCCATCATCATATGTTTCATCCCAAATAGTAGTATCATCATAGTGAGAATTATACATCCCATATCGAATAGAAAAATCTTGACGAGTGTTATGATTATGAGATTTTTGAGTATTAGGATTAGATGACTTCTCATGTTTAAGTTTCTTAAAACAAGTATTTATCACATGACCATCTTTCCTAAAATAATTACAATGAGGTCTATTATAATTTTTATGATAATCATTATTATGATTATGATTATTAGATCTATTATTATGATATCTAGACATGAAAGCATGTTCATTAGTTTTGATTGAGCCAAATTGAATTAACTTGGCCTATTCTTGACATAAAAGTTGTTGAAAGATATCATAAGTTAATTGAGATGCTAATAAAGGAAGAGCTAATTGAGAATGAATATTAGTGATAAATTGCTGAAATTATCTAAGAAGGAATATTTTAAAATGATATGAATTAACCAACTTTCCGATAAACTTACAACAAAAAAAAGCTGGACATGCGACACACGGTAGAGCAGGCCCGACTGGGAAAATTAAATCAGGTCTTGTGCCCTAATTTGTGGAAGTATCTACATCAGGTTTTCTCTCTAATTTCGTTGTGGAATCATAGAGAAAATTTATCTAAACACCGCATGTATTCAAGGAAAATTGACCTCAATGGGAAAATCACAGCAGGATTTCTAGTTTGTTTTCACATGACGATTGTGTGGTAAGGCAATCCAAGAAATTGACCATGGTAAAAGATATGAATGCTCAATTATTTATCCATAATAAAACCCTCCTTAATAGGGATCCATTGGACTTTAAATTGAGAGATAGTTAGTATGTGCAAACCCTTAAACATTCAACATCTAGAATTTCCTTTAGGGCATCACCTCGTAACAAATTAGAAATTGAGAATGAATGGCTTCTAGCTCATCCACAAAATGCTTAGAGATTCAAGCAACATAAGAATATGAAGACCAGAAAAATTTTAAAATCGCAAGAATGTAATGCTAAGATACCCACCTTTAACCATTTTAGGAATCTTTAGAGAGGATACTGCATAGGAAATAAGGAAGAAAACATTTACACTCCACCCCATAGACGGAACCCAGAAAAACATCACATTGTTAATATCCCTTCTATTAGGGTTTACTCTTCGCTGGCCAAAAAACCCAAAACTTCTGTTAACCCTAAAAATTCTGTGGAAGACCTAATCTTTAAAGGTGATTTAAAATTCATGAATGGCTTGAGGGATCACTATGAAGCCATAGGGATTTATGGGAAGTGGTATGGTCATGAGCTAAAAGGTTTCAACATAAGGGTTTGGCTCTACGAATCCCTCAGAGAACAGGTAGGTATGACTCTTCTAAATAACAACTATTTTTTTCTGGAATGCAAAAATGTCTCCATGAAGGATAAATTATTATCTGCTGCACATATATATTATTTAGGTTATGCAATAAAATTTCTAGAATGGAAGCCAATTTTAGCTGTAGTATGTTTGACAGCATCTCGGCACCTATTTGGGTAAAAATTGTAATTATGCCGATAGAATTGATGCATAGTAAGATTATTTCTCAAATTGGAGGGAGCATAGGAAGCATGGTAGGTTTAGAACTTAATTTACTTAACTCATCTAAGGTTAAAATGCTGATACAAATAGATGTTAAGATTTCATTTCCTTGCAACATCAAATTTGTAGCAAACTATATCACATATAAGCTTAATCTAGAAAAATCTTACGATAATATTCATCATAAAATCTGGCTTAGCCCTAGTCAAGATATTAATGATAATATAATAGATTGTACCACAGACCTTAAGGATTTCTATAAAGAGGAATATAATATTAGTACATCTCCAAAATATGATCTCATTGAGGAGGGGGAAATATGTAAGTATCCCATATTTCTAGACTATATGAAAATTACTCCTGGGGTAGCCTTTTTGGATGGTGGGGGTTTTGTAATTAATAATGAACCATATTATGTCAAAGTTACTAAGATGTAGGGGTCCCAAGATAAGTTAAGTTGGGAGACTATAAATTATACGAATATAAATAATGTAGTAAAATTTTCAGAAAAGCAATTAGTAAACAAAACAGTTAATAATGGAATCATAGGTATAAACAGAGATATTCTGATAGATAATAAATATTTAAGCCAAGAGAATTGGAACTTAGGAAAGAATATAAAAAACCCAATAATTAAAGTAAGGAAACCTCAGGCCAAGAATCAAGGAAAGATAGATTCACATGTTGTAAGACACAAAAAGAAACCAAGTTTTATTAACAAAGATTTGACTGATTCATCGGATGAAGAAGCTAGTGATATTGAGGAAAATAATAAGAAAAAATTAAAATGGATAAAAAAGATAACGGAGTTGGATGAAAACATAACAATAGAAGATATTCTCCAATACCAAATGGATGATGAAGAAATTATAGCCAACGAGAGTGTATCGGGCAAGACTGTCCCTCTAAATAATGACCAATATGAATTGGAAGATAAATATGAACAATATAAATATTTCAGACCCAAACCTTTACAACTTATCCATGACCAGGTTGTGAATGATAAAGAAGGTAGTAATCAAAATGAACAAAGGACTCCTAATAATAATAGTAGATTTAAGGATCATATAGAGGAGAATGAACTTGAAGAAATTAATGATTTGTTAGGACTCAACAATGACTCTAACGATATGCTCATTCTTAAAGTTATCAAATCTTTGAGTGAAGGTCACCTAGGAATTGACGATCAATCGATGGTTGTAGCTGAGGGTAGGAAGGACATAAATCTAGGTTTGGCTATACCTTGTGTTGGTAAGGAGAATCTAGAGTATCCAAAATAGATTAATAAAAGGGGAAGGAAATCCCTTAAGGAATTAAGACAGAATGATGGATCATCATCTTTATGACAGGTTAAAATTATGACTATTCTGAGTGTAGGGAAGGGGAAGGACCTTCCCAAGGCACCATGAAAATAATTTCATGGAATGTTAGGGGATTAAATTCTCCTAATAAGAAATTCCTTTTAAAGAGATGCCTTACTTCTCTAGAGGCACATCTTTATCTAATCCAAGAATCTAAATTAGGAGTAGAAGGATACAATCATCTAAGTCAAAAACTAGGAATATGGGAAATTAAAGGGGTGGATCTGGTAGGAGCTTCAGGAGGTCTAGCTTATATTTGGAACCCAAGGTTTATTTCACCAAATTTCCTGATCTTTAATCCCCAATGGATGGCAGCAAAGATCAAGAACTATAGCAGTAACTTAGAATTTATTATAATCAATATATACGGACCAAAGTACCTACATGAGAAAAGAATTATATGGAAGGAAATTGACATGTTCATTAACAACCACCCAAATATGAATATTTTTATAGGAGGGGACTTCAACTCAATCTTAGAAATAAGAGAGAAATCTAATGGTTCCAAAGGCAGTACTCAAACAATGATAGAATTTAGAGAGAGGATACAAATGATCAATGCAATGGACATCCCCTTAAACAATGGCACATATACTTGGTCAAATAAGAGAGTTAATTCTGAACTAATTAGTGAGAAACTAGATAGATTTCCTCACATTGGGGACTTAACAAAATTAAAAGTAATTATTAGAGCTAATACAGTTGCACACTAAGGATCAGATGACTATCCGATTAAATTGGAATTAGAAGAAGATTTAAAACCTAAAAAGAACCCATTCAATTTTGAAAAAATGTGGCTTAAGGATGAGGAATGCATGCTCAAAATAGAAGAATGGTGGAATGAAATTTTTTATAAAAGATCTAAAACCTTTATCCTGAATGCAAAATTGAAACATTTAAAACATAGATTAATTGAATGGAACAAAGCTCAGTTTGGGAATATATTTTAACAAAAGGAAGAAATAGAAAAATATATAAAAGAACTAAATGAGGTAATCTTTAGAGATGGGATGAATATAGAGACTTATAATGAGGAGAAAAATCTATTAAGTAAATATGAGGATATATTATCAAAACAAGAATCATTCTGGAAATAGAGATCTAGGGA
Source organism: Thuja plicata (assembly GCA_018584345.1). Lineage (NCBI taxonomy): Eukaryota > Viridiplantae > Streptophyta > Pinopsida > Cupressales > Cupressaceae > Thuja > Thuja plicata. The sequence goes on from MU225994.1 coordinate 2,117,443, forward strand.
AGTATGGCTAAACGAAGGTGACAAGAACACCAAATTCTTTCATAATAGCTCTAAATCCAAACTAAAATTTAATAAGATCACGAGTATTAAGAAAGATAATGGATCCATTATTGAAAATCCAGAGAACATAGCGGAAGAAATAGTTAAATACTTTGAAGGAATGATGAACAATATGGAAGGGTCGAATAGAATAGCCCAAAATGATATTCTTAACAATATTCCTAGTGTAATTACTAAAGAACATAACAAAATACTGAATGCTAAATTCACCAAAGAGGAAGTTGAAAGTTCTCTGAAACAAATACATCCTAACAAGTCTCCTGGACCAGACGGGTTTCCAAATTTTTTCTATCAACAATGTTGGAACTTTATAGGGGATGAAGTTGTCTTTGCATTAGAGGGCATGAGAAATTTAGGCAAGATTCTCCAAGAGATAAATAATACTTTTATAGAATTAATACCAAAGAAAGTTAGTCCAGATAGTTTAGATGATTATAGACCTATATCATTATGTAATACATTATACAAATTATTAACTAAAACTTTGGCAAACAGGCTTAAAAAGTTTCTGTCAATACTTATCTTGAAAGAACAATCTGGTTTCATTCCTGGAAGGTCTATACTTGATGGAGTGATTATAGCCCAAGAATTCATACATACGGTTCAACGTAACCATAACCCAAGCATGCTTATAAAACTCGATATTAGGAAAGCATATGACAAGGTTGATTGGAGATTTCTTTGCAAATGTCTAGAAGCCTTTGGTTTTTCTAGACAATGGATTAACTTAGTATTTGAATGCATTTCAGGACCAAAAATGTCTATTCTGGTGAATGGTAACCCTATTGGTTTTTTTAATATTACACAGGGTATCAGACAAGGTGATCCTATATCACCATTTCTCTTTGTTATCATGGCCGAAGCCCTTGGTAGATCACTGACCAAAGCAAAGAATGAGTACTTGGTATGTGGTATAAAAATAAGTGAGGAACCGGAGGCATGCACCCATCAACAATTTGTTGATGACAACCTCCTCTTTGGCCAAGCTAATGTAGTGGAAGCTAGGGCAATTAGGAATATATTAAAAATGTATTCATCTGCCTTGGGCCAACAAATAAATAAAGAGAAATATGAGATATACTTCTTAAACACCTCTAGAGAGTACCAACAAAGAATATGTAGACTTATAGAATATAAAAAAGGAGAATTTTCGTGCAAATATTTGGGGATGCCCTTAGATAAGGGTAACAGATCAACAAATCTATGGAGTAAGGTATTAGAAAATATTGATAAAAAAGTTGAATCATGGAAAGGGAAATGGTTAACAAGTGCTGGGAAGACTACCATGATCAAATATGTACTCTCAGCTATACCTACTTACCAGATGATGTGTCTAAGTATGCCAAAAGGGATAGAAAAGGACATTAATAAAAAATTTAAAAACTTTTTTTGGCAAGGAGATAATGACAAAAAGAGATTAGCATTAATAGCATGGGATAAGATATGTAAATCTATTGAGGAAGGAGGGTTGAATGTCAAAAAAATCAAACAACAAAACATCGCTTTAGGAGCTAAATTAGTCTGGAAAATGTACAAAGATTTGGAAGCAAAATGGGTAAAAATTCTAAGATTCAAATACTTAGAAGGAAGTGACCCGCTGAGTATTTTTAGACATTACTCTCCTCCCAAAGGATCAAGGATATGGAATTTCATTCTGGAATGCCAGAGTGTTATAATAGATAATGTAACATGGGATATTGGGAATGGAAGCAAGGCATTATTCTAGGAGGACTTGTGGAATGCATGTCTCTCTCTTAGCACCACTCTTAATAATAATCCAAAAATAGAAGTGGTTAAACAAGAAAGAGGTTTATATGTAAAGGATTACATAGAGATAAAGGATAATAACCTAGCCTTAGGATGGACATCAAAATCCTTCTATAATCTTGGGATATCTGAAACCTTTAAGAATAAAGTGGAAAAGGCTATTAGGAATAGGAAAATTAATCCCTCAATGGATCCAGATCGGATTATATGGGCTAAATCCAAAAATGGGGAATATAGCACAAAATGTGGTTATATATCTATGAAAAAAACTAAACAAATCTAGACAAACCTACCTTTTGATCTATGCTGGAGTAAACAATGTCTACCTAAGGCCGAAATGTTCACTTGGGCTATAGTTTAGCATAGGATTCTAACGGCTGAATGGTTTCAAAAAATAGGGTATAATGGACCATCAAGGTGTGTTTTTTTGTGAGAAAGAGTGTGAGTCTATAGATCATATATTTATCAATTGTGAATACTCATACAAATGTTGGACATGGATAATTGATAAGTTAGGATGGAAAACAACACTACCTAATAATTTGGTGGATATTCTAACATCATGGCCAAGGAGAGAGAAAACAAAATTGTATGGGAAGATATGGATTATTGCACCTTCCATAATAATTTGGAAATTATGGAAGGAGAAGAATAGAAGGATATTTAAAGTTAAAAAATAGACGTAAACCAACTGCTAAATAAAATAGAAGAAAGCATTGTAGAGATAGTGAAAAATCGAAACATGAATGGTAGGAAAGATATGGTTTTTTCACACTATGATGAGAAAATTCACAAACTTTGGTATGGATTAAAAATTCCTCCCTTTATTGGCCAAAGTAATGTGGATAAAGCAGAGCTAAGGTGCAACTGCATATGGAGGCCACCTATGGAAGGTTGGTTCAAAGTAAAATTTGATGGGGCTTCTAAAGGAAACACAAGTAAAGAAGGGGTGGGATGCTGCATTCATAATAAGTCAAGGAAATTGATTGCTTCCAAATATACTTCCTTAGGAGTGGCAACCAACAATGAGGCTGAAGGAAATGCCTTAATAGAAGGATTATTGATGTGCAAAAAGTTGAATCTAGAGAAAATAGAAATAGAGGGAGACTCTTCACTGATTATCAATGCCATCAGAGCAGGTAGTACACAAAATTGGAAACTAAATGGATTAATTAAGATGGCTTTAAACATATTAACATTATTCAGACAATATACTATCAATCATACTTATAGAGAAGGAAATCAAACAGCTGATCTTTTAGCTAATAAAGGGGCAAAAGGCAGGGATGAAGAAATTATGGATGACTCAAACATAGAAGTAAAGGTGTAAAATACAAGGGAGATATAGAAATTAACAATATAGATCCAATATGAATAGAATTTTTTTTAAGGATACGAGTAAATGAATCATTAATATAAACACAAGATTTATTAAGATAGCATAGGAGTAAGATATCTTGTCCTCTAGTGTGAATTAGGAACCGTGTAATAATAAATAAAATAAAACAATAAGGGATAAGTAGAGTAAAGGATTTGAAATGACAGGAATGCAAAAGACCAATCACTTCATTTCTGTAGTAGCCAGAGAATGGAGTAATCTCAGAACGGGTATATAAGGAAGAAATGAAGCAATAAAAGATAAGGCCAGCAAGTAAGAAGGCTAATGGCGAAAAGAATGAAATTAAGATGCACTAAAGCACAGCTAGCCTTTGATGGGAAGATTACTCTTAAAAGAATCAAAAAATTGATGCTTGTTACTTATGGGATAACCATCAGAGTGGTTTATATTATTCTAGGGAGTGAATACATTGAAAATGATAATAGTTACAGAGTAAATTCAGATATTCCAGCAATGTTTATTGCCTCAGCCCTACATGCAGACCCTGATATTAGGGATATTGGAAGGCTGTGTGGAAATTTTTTTAAAAGAAAATATCTGGCTGATCTGGAGAAGGTTATTGCAAGCATCAGAGATGACTTAACAATTCCTAGACCAAGAGATTATCAACAATATAGGGGAATTAATAACAACATTCAATCCTTTCCAATAATGATGTTGGAGGATAGGAATAGGTACATTGCAGAGCTACCATCCATAAAGAGAAATCTAGATTTTTTGCTTACCTTCATGCATATTAGAGGCACTAGAGACCCCAAATGGTTTGATACATATGTAAGAGAGGATGAGGTGGGATTGTATATTCATCAAGATGAAATGTATGAAGAAGAGTAATAATAAATTTTGTATGAACTGATACTCAAGAAAAGATATCTATATTGTGAAAATGAATAACCAGATATAATCTAATGAAATATTGGACATATGTATGTGTTAATATGGAAATTACTGCACAATTATATATGGATATGTTGAATATAGGTAGGAAGATATAAGTGGTATTATTTTCCCACTATAAATGGCAGCAGTAAGTTAAATTTACTCTCGCTCTCTAGTTCTCCAGCTCTGCTAGACTTAAATTCACTTTACTCTCTAGTTTTGCATATATAATGGAAAATGAATAACTAGCTATAATTGAATGAAATATTGGATGTATGTATGTATTAATATGGGATCACTGCATATTTATATATGGATATGTTGAATATAGACATGAAGTTATAAGTGGTTCTTCCCATTATAAATTGCAGTAGAAAGTATTACAATTGTATATAAGAGTATTCTATGAAGAAGAGTAAAAATGAATGGTGGATGAGTTGTCAATCAAGAAATAATTAGGAATTACATCTATAATGGAAAGTGATTAACCAGCTACAATATAACAAAAAATACAGGATGGATGCATGTATTAAATGGGATATTACTGTATATTTATTATGGATTATCTACCATTGTAAATGATAGAAGTAAGAATTAAATTAATTCTGGCTCTCCAGTTCCTCAACCTGGTTAGACTCAAATTCACTCATGTTCTACAGCTTTGCATATATAATGGAAATGATTAACTATCTATAATGTAACAAAAATATTGGATGTATGTATGTATTAATATGGGATTTACTGCATATTGATATATGGATATGTTGAATATAGGCATAAAGTTATTAGTGGTTCTATTTTCCCATTATAATTGCTCTTCAGTCTTGCATATATAAGGGGAAAATGAATAACCAGCTATAATTTAACAAAAAATATTGGATGTATGAATGTATTAATATGGGATTTACTGCATATTTATATATGGATATATTGAATATAGGTGAGAAGTTATAAGTGGTTTTATTATCCCATTATATATGGCAGCGGGAAGAACTACAAATGTTAACAAGAGTATCCAAAATAAGCATAGAAAATTAACAAACATAGAAATGATAAGGACTAAAGAACAATGATTAAAGGCAATCATCACACTACAACTAGAAATTAGATTAAGACAAATAAATACATTGAGCACTAATTACAAAATAGAAAAAAGGATAGAATCATTAAACAATGAAATTAAACTGATATCACATCACCAATTAAAGGTAGTAATCATTATGACAGCTAAGAGCACCTATTGAGCAATAAGTGAAAGTAATGAAGCTAAAGAGTGGTGGAGTATTAAACTCATCTAATTTTAGTAGAAATCATACTAGGGCTATAATAAGTATGGAGTAACCACCATTAGGATAGATAAATTGAGAGAGAAAAGGTAACGCAGTTCAAAGTTTAGGAGTTTGGTTTTAGATAGAAACTATCCTAGGGCATTCTTCAGTGATGTATACTAACATGCGTACGTTTCATGTCAAACTATCCTGAGACATGGCTTTCATGGGTAAGATCACGCTAGAATAATGGAACAAAATTCTTAGACCCATGGAAGACTTGGCTAGAAGAGCCATAGAATGGGTTATAGGAGATGTGAACTATGACTATAGCTTCACAATGCGCACCAATGGGGAAATTATCGGGGTTTTTATATCATGCCTATTGAGGGCAGGGTATACCAAGATAGAAACCATAGAACTGAGTAAGAAAATCTTCATTAGTAAAATTTTGAAGGGTTTGGAGCAAGTAGTAAGTAGTATAAATTTCAGTCATATGGTCCCATTCCCAAAAGATTATATGAACAAGGCAATTGGAATGCTAGAATATGATAGGAAGGTAAAATAAAGACTATGCTTAGTAAATAAGGATATTGACATCTTTGATAATAACTGAGAAGAGGTCAAAAGGAATATCCACTTTCTGATATACTGGAAACATGTCAGGAAGATAATGGAGCCCAACTGGATTAAACAATATTTTGAGGCAGAAGGCTTTAGTATTCCAACAACAATCAAGAAGTTTGAAATGGAGCAAATTCAGAGCAACCCACCAATATTCATCAAGAAAGGATAGCTAAGCAGAACAATGAAAGTCAAAACTAGACAAAGGCACAAAGAGGAAATAGATGAAGAAGCGGATGAGGAAATAATGATCATCAAATGAGGGTAATAAGCTATCAAGAACAGTAAAGGAAGGTTTTTTGTTTTTTGGTTTTAATAGAAAAAATGATACAACATGATAATACTCATAGGTTTGTTCATTTTAAAGATTAAACAACGGAGGATAAAATAGTATAGGATGAAGACTTAAATATTGATTAGATGTATAGAAGGTATAGCTTAGGAGATAGACATATATATTGATTGAATGTACAAAAGATAAAGCTACTATGAAAATATAGTAAAAGTTAATATGATCAACATTAGATATATATCTCAGTACCAGAAAATTAGTAGAATGAATAACTACCAGATTTCAAGTTTATTCATACAAACATATACACAAATATATATATATATATATATATATATATACACACACACACACATATACATATGTACATATGTATATATATATATGTACATATGTATATATATA
>MU225994.1:2140758-2168624 GCA_018584345.1 Thuja plicata
ATTATAGAAAGTTCATTAGACATTTCAGTGGGATTTGTGCACCTATGTTAGACACCATTAGAGGTGGGATGAAGACAAAGTTTCAATGGACACCACAAGCAGAAAAAGGGTTTGAAACACTCAAGGATAAAATAGCAGAGTTGCCTACTCTAGTTCTTCCAAGCTTTGATAAGATTTTTACAGTAGAATGTGATGCAAGTAATGTGTCCATTGGGGCTGTCATAAGATAGGAAGGAAGACCATTAACTTTCCATAGTGAGAAGCTAAATGATGCAAAGAAGAAGTACTCTTCTTATGACTTAGAGTTGTATGCTCTATTCCAAGCACTCAAGAAGTGGAGGCACTACTTGCTTCCAAAGGAGTTCATAGTGTATACTAATAACCAATCTCTTAGCTTCCTTAACTCTCAAGACAAGCTTAGCAGTAAACACAAGAAGTGGGTGGAGTATCTACAAGCCTACACTTTCAATATCAAGCATAAAAAGGGTGTATAGAATAAGGTTGCTAATGCATTGAGAAGAAGGCTTCTCACAGTCCAAGAAGTTTAGCTACAAAGCATAGGTATTGATAGCTTCAAAGACCTATATGTTGAAGATGAATATTTTTCCCAAATCTGCAAGGTATGCAAAGAGTTTTAAAACAACTTTCATGGTGAGTTTTCTGAATATACCTTGCAGAGTGATTTATTTTTTAAAGGAGGTCAACTTTGTGTTCCTAAAGGGTCTATGAGAGAGAATTTGATCTAAGAAAAACATAATGGAGCACTTAGTGGTCATTTTGGAGTCAGTAAGACTCAAGAGCTAGTCACTAGGTTCTATTTTTGGCCTAGAATGAATAGAGATGTTAGACAGTATGTTGAGAGTTGTGTAGTTTGTCAAAAAGAAAAGGGCACATCCTCTAATGCAGGTCTTTATTAGCCACTTCCAATCCCACCCAGACCATGGGAATGCATAATCATGGATTCTGTAGTTGGTTTGCTAAGAACAAGGCAGGGATATGACAGTATTTTTGTTGTAGTGGAGAGATTTAGTAAGATGGCACATTTTATACCTTGCAAGACTATTCATAATGCTTGTAACATTGCTCAGCTATTTTTCAGTGGAGTGGTGAGGATACATGGACTCCCACTCTGTATTTTTTCAGATAGAGACAACAAATTCATGAGCCATTTTTGGAAGACCTTATGGCAAAAGCTTGGTACTAACTTGTCTTTTGGATCTGCCTACCATCCACAGACAGATGGCCAAACAGAGGTGGTTAATAGAATTATTGGTAACTTATTGAGATGCCTCACAAAGGAGTATGGTCAAGCATGGGACCAACTCATTGGACAAGCTGAATATGCATACAATGATATGGTGAATAGATCAACTGGTAAGAGTCCCTTTGAAATAGTTTATGGCTTTCACCCAAGAGGAATTTTTGAGCTTAGAGAATTGAAGGAAGGAATGCATGGTATTGGATATGCTAAGGAATTTTCTCATTCAATGAGAGAAGTCCATGAAAGTGTGAGAAAGAACTTGATTGAAACTGCTGAAAAGGTAAAGCAAAAGTTGGATGCAACAAAGAGGGATGTTCAGTTTCAGATTGGAGGCTTTGTGATGGTACACTTGAACAAACATAGGCTGCAAAAAGGTGTCACAAGCTATAGATGAAGAGTCTAAGTCCATGTAAGATACTGGCAAAGTATGGAAACAACGCATACAAGGTGGAGCTTCTTGGAGACATTGGGTTGTCACCGGTTTTCAATATTGCAAATTTGATAGCATACAAAGGACCAATTCAAGATGTTGATTAGAACCTTCAAGAGGTAATAAAAGAGGTAAAATATCTGAAATTAACCCCTACTCCATCTATGATAGCCGAAAAGATACTAGACTCAAGGGTCTACAAGAAGACTAGAAACAAAGAGTATATGGAGCACCTTGTCAAATGGCATGGAAAAGAAGATGTTGATGCTACATAGATCAGAGAAAAAGACTTCAAGAGGTTGGGAATTCATCCAAACATGCTCAATCCAAGGATGAATTAACCTTTCTTCTGTTTGGGGGAGTATGGTACAGGAGCATACCTAGCTCAAACCCTTAGCTCTTTATTTCTGGCATGTACTGACTCTAGCCAAGTCAGGAGAGTTTGTGTGGACCTTAGAAGGTCATTTTTTTTTCCCTAAGATGGATATGACTAGGTCAATCCATGGTTAGATAGGTTTCTTAGTTGGTTTCCTTTAGTTGTGTGTTAGTGTGAGGTAGTTTGGAAGCCTCTGGAAATCCAACCAAGGTAGTAGGAACCCTTGATAAACTACTTAGTTAACACTGATGCCAAGTTAACACTGATGCTGAGTTGACACTGATGTTGAGTTTACACTGATGCTGAGTTAACACTGATGCTGAGTTAACACTGCAGCTAAGTTAACACTGTAGCTCATCAAACACTGATTGTGACTGGCGCTCGGCTTGCATTACTGTTGCTCGGCAATATTCAGTTGCAACGGCCCGTGAAAAGTGGATCTTGTCTTTTATGGACAGTATGGTTAGTGTAATGGTTCCTGAAGATATCCTTGCAAATGAGTGGACCATTAGGGTTGTTTCCTATGAGAGGATGGATACTAATAACATCAAAAGCCTTCATTATAGAGATCTAGAGAGTAGAGATTAAAGAAATAAAGAGAAGCTACAAGAAATCACAAAGTTGTAGATTATTGTACTATTTTGTTTTGTTTCTAGTAATGAGAATTTGTAGATAGTGTTTTTAGTGGATATCAAACTTCTTTGTTCATTTTTCATGCAAGTAGATTAGTTACTTTATTTTCTATTTTATAAGTTTTTAGTTCTTCACCCGTTCTGGGTTGTAAGCAGTAATGGTCCCTCGAGATTCCTGAATCCATGGTGAGAATCATGTGTTGGGATGGAACTCGGGAGGAGCCCTTGTATATAGTTTCCTTTCTTTTTCTGTAGGAGAAGCAATAGAAAGGAGTCTGGAGATCTTACCCTAGGCGAGATTGGTGATAGTTCGGCTAGGGAAGAGAATGAAAGCAATGTTTAGAAAACATTGAATAAGTGAGAAGAATGAATCTATTTGTGTAGGTTCAGCAAGAAGAAGATGAAAAGCACTTTGATGGGGACTGAGTCTTGAAGAGGAGGTAAAGTTGAGAGTGACTTACCTTAGTTTAGGGTTGTGAACACCCTAAGAGATCTAGGAGAAAGATCATAGAATAGAGCCAAGCTGGTTCTGTAGCAGCAACAAGACTCATGTCCACATCAGATAAGAAGAAGACTATTTATTTCTTGTTGAGGAAGTTTCTCATTTCTTCTTTAATGTAATAGTTGCATCCACTTATTTTGTTGGAAGTGGTCAGTACTTTAGTTAGTTATAAGTTTTAGTATAAATAATTTATTGAAGCACCATTCATAGGTAGGCTAGTTAAGAAGAAATCAATCAACTCTAGGGTGATACTGATGTAATTTTTTTAAGCAATAAAGTTTCCAGTTTCAAGATACTATGTGTAATCAAGTTTAGTTATATGAATAAAGAAATAGTTATTCTGAGTATATAGTGTGTTAAAGAACTTGGATTCATTCACCCAAGGGGGACCACTTAGCAAGTGATCCTTTGTAGTTTTTTACTATTTTCATAGTTTTTGTTTAGTTCTTTATCTGTTCCTACAGCCACATGGAAATAATTCATGTTTGTTCCTCCAGCCAAAGAAGGTAGAGTAGTTGTTGCCTAGTAAACTTGAACTTAGTTAGTTTTCATGATTAGTTATGATTTGGTAGATAGGATTCAGGTAGGTTAACTTCCAAGTACTTAATTTCCTAGAAGTTTCCTTTACAAGCAATAGTTAGCATGACTACAATGGAAACTTAGTGCATATATTGTGTAATACCATTTCAAGCTTATGCCCATGGGTTGACATATTAAATGAATATTGACATAGGATAGATAGCTTCTCAGTGAAGATGTCCAATCTGTGAGTATGAGTTTTGTACCTAGTTATTAATCCATTTGGAAAGGCCTACATAAGGTATCCATTAGTGCTAGGGGGGCTCCAGTTGTTCATGTAGTGTTCATGGAATACCTAAGGAAAAATACAAGAAGAATAAGAAGCATAACAAATACAAATCCAAAGGGAGATCCACATCTTCTCGAAATTCCAAAGTTATCTATCATAATTGCAGTAATATCAGACACATCTTTAAGAAATGTAAAGAAGAAAAAGAAGAAATTTAATTCTTATTTTGATTCCAAGAAGGAAGATGGTGATGCACTCATTGCACCTTTGGCCACTCATGTATGCGACGATGCATTGTCAATCAACTTAGGTGCATTTTTTTGTATGAACTCTAATAGAGATTGGTTTTTTGAATATGAAGAATTTGATGGAGGTAAGGTGTACTTGGGTGATAATTCTATTTAAATATAATTTTTTATGGTAAAGTTAAAATTAGGCTTCCTGGTGTTAGAATAAAGAAGATTAATAATGTGTTGCATCTCCCTGATATAAGATAAAATTTGTTGCCTATGAGAAGAGTAATATATTGGAGTATGTAAGTAGTCTTTCCTGATGTAGGATGCACAATGGTGAGAGATTCTATGGTGGTTTCTAGAGGTGTAAAAATCAGAAATTTTTATAATATGGATGCATACAATGATGAGTATAATAGTAATTTTGTGAAGACCAAATTTGTGTATACTTCATTGGAAAATGTGAGGGTTTCACCTTCAGCAAATGATGATGGATTTTAGGTACCTAAGTGTTCTTTTTATTCTAAATAAAAGTTGTCTACGTATAAGATTATGTTATGGAAGAAAAGAATTGGCCACATTCGCGAGAAGGGTCTAAGGACCTTGAAAAAGAAAAACCTAGTTGAGGGTTTGAATGATTGCAATCTTGACTTTGATATCTGTGAGCATTGCATTTAAGGAAAATAGAATTGCATTCATTTTTACTCGAGCTCTCATAAATATTATGGTATCTTAGATCTTATTCATTTTGATGTGTTTGGTCCTGTAGATGCTCCTTCCATTAGAAAATGCACATATCATGTTTCATTATTTGATAATTATAACGAAGGATATGGGTATATTTTATAAAGAGTAAATTTGATGTTTTTAGTTGTTTTAAAGAATTTAAAGCAATGGTTGAATTAAAAATTAGAAGGAAAATAAGATCTTTGAGGAATGAAAATGGTAGTGAATTATTCTCAAGTGATTTTGATAGATTTTGTAAAGATTATGGTATTTATAAGAAAAATAGAACTGTGTATTCTTCACAACAAAATTGTGTTGCAAAAATAATGAATAAGACATTGATGGAGAAGGCTAGGAGTATTTTTAGTGTTGGCCTTGAATAGAGGTTTTTGGATGAAGTGGTTTCTAGTTCTTTCTACCTGATTAATAGGCCTTCTACATCAACTCTTATTGATAAAATTCCTATGGAAGCATGATCAGGTCATAAGACTTCATTAATACATCTTAGAGTTTTGGGTTGTGAGGCATATACATATGTGCCAAAGGAGAAGCAAACAAAGTTTGAGAACAAGGATGCAAAATGTATCTTCATTGGATACAGTCATGGTGTAAAAGTATAAAATATTTGGGACCCTATTGCACAGAAGGTAATTCATAGTAGAAGTGTTATTTTTAGAGAAACTAGGACTTCTTCTATTACATTACATCTTGAAAAAACTAAAAAGGAAGATTTAATTCAACTACCTTCTACACTTGAGAATGTTGAATCAAGACCCCTATATAGACAAGAAGTTGAGGAGAGATAATTTAGCTCTGAATCTTCAAAAGAGGAGGAAGAACCTCCAGCTTAGCTTGCTAGAAGGTCTATAAGGAAACGACAACCATGTGAAAGGTATTCTCCCAATGGCCAAAGATGTATTTTTTCTTTAAATACTAGTGTTGATGAACCTATATTTATAGGATAGGAATCATGTATGAATTATGCAGAATCTTGAAAGATTACTATGCATGAAGAAATGGTAGCTTTAAAACAAATGATACATGGGATCTTGTACCATTTACTGAAGGACACAAACTTGTTGGTTTCAAATGGGTGTTCATGTAAAATATTGGTACAAAGGGAAGCATTGAGAATTATAAATCAAGGTTGGTTTTGAAAAGATACTCTTAGGTTGAGGGTGTTGATTATGGTGAGAAATTCTCCCCTATTGCAAAACTGACATCCATTATATTTTTTATTTCTTTTTCCACTGCTTAAAATTTAAAGTTTGAGTAAATGGATGTGAAAAATAATTTCCTTCATGGTGATTTAGAGGAAGATATTTACATGAAAAAACCAAAGTAGTACGTGGTAAAAGGTAAAACTAATTTTTTTTTTAAATTGAAGAAATATTTGTATTCCCTCAAGAAGAGTCCTAGGATGTCATGCCATAAATTTGATACATATTTTTTGAGTTTTGAATTTTCTCATTATAAGTTAGATAATTGTGTTTATTATAAATCTAATTGTAGGTGTTTTCTATACATTGCATTATATGTTGATGATATGGTATTCATTGGTAAAGGTAAAGTTATGATTGTAGAACTTAAGTCTCATCTCACTACTAAATTTGAAATGGAATATATTGGTGCAACTAAACACATTATTGGGATGGAAATGAGATGAGATAGAGTGAATAAAAAGATATGGTTAGTCCAGAATAAGTATGTGAACTCAGTTTTACAAAGGTTCACCATGTAGGATTGTAGATAATTATGTGTTCCTTTTACAGATGGAATTAAATTATCCATTTTAGATTATCCTATATCTCCATTAGAGATGAGAGAAATGAGCAGACTACCTTATCAAAGTGTAGTTAGAATTTTAATGTATACCATAGTCTATACTAGACCATACCTTGCCCAAGCAGTGAGATTTCTTTATAGATATATGTCCAATCCCAACACAGTTTATTGGGATGCAGTTAAAAGAGTGTTCATATATTTCAAAGGTACCTCAAAGTATTGTTTGCGTTATGATGGTAATATGATAAGAGAGAAAAAAAATTTCCTTGATATTTGTGGCTATGTGGATTCAGATTGGGTAGATGATATTGATAGAAAAAGCTCCACCAGTGCTTATGTGTTTAATTATTTGGTGGTTCAATTAGTTGGATGAGTAAGAAATAGGATGGTTTTTCTTTTTCCACTACTAAATAAAAGTATATGGTAGCTACTCATGCTTGTAAGGAAGCCATTTGGCTTAAGTGACTATGTTCAAATATTGGAATAAAAAAAGGAGCAATAACAATTTATTGTAATAGTCAGAGTGTAATCTTCCTAGCGAAGAACCCAACATTTTATCCTAGGACCAAGCACATTGATGTTCAGTGTCATTTTGTCATAGATTTGGTTGAGGAAGGCATGGTGAAGTTGGTTAAGGTAGAGACTTTGATGAATATTTTAGATTTATTAAAAAAGGCTACGAGCTTATATAATTTCATATCGTGTTTGGAGTCTATGGGCCTCATGACCCCTAACAATAAAATTATGGTGTAGATACTCCCTTTTCTCTTTTTTGCAAGGTGTTCGACAAGTGGGAGATTGTTAGGAAAAATGTCTCAACCTTGTATTTACATGGGGTTACTATTTTTAATAAATTTTCATTTGAGCATGAATTTTTCCTTGATAAAAGGTTCAAAATTGTTAGATAAGCATGCTGATAAATCTTTTTGGAAAGATCATGTAGGTTTTGAAAGATATTAAAGTTTCATTTATTTGGAAATTGCTAGAAAAAATTATAAATGTAATTATAAAGGATTTAGAGGCTCCAAAATAGGGTCAAGAAATGCAAAAATAATGTATTCATTTGGGAATCTTTAGAGAACATCGTAATCTTTCCAATGCTTCAAATGGTTTGTCAATCAGACACTCAGTTCAAAAGTTATGGCCTCGAGAAGTTGTCCTGAAATAGGAAATGTAAAAATGTGTTGAACACATAAAATTAGTTGTTAATTTAGGGAGTTACACATGTTGTATATATTGAAACATCATATAACTTTCCTGATCAGAGATATGATGGGCACCTCTTTTGGGATGGTTTTAGCCCATGGTTTTTTAATACCATACATTTTCTTATATTGTATCGCTTATATATTAGGTGTGTAAGATGGAGGGTGTGTGTAAGAGTCTTATAGATTTTTAGTTACCTTTAGATCTTTGGTTGGTGAAACTCATGTGAGAGAAAATCGCTTTGTAAGTATATTGTAATCTATTATTGATTATTGAAAAATATATTGGGCTACTTTCAGAGTGTATAGTTTTTCTCCCGAAAGGGGTTTCCCCATGCATATTATTGTGTTGTGGTATGCATAATATTTATGTTATTATTGTTAAATTTTGTAATTTTTTAAAAAATTTAAGAAAGTATTACATAACCCTATCCTCAAGATTAGTGTAGGAAGTTTATCTGCTACTTAAATTTCTTACAAGAATAAAGATAATGGTAAGTGTTACAACCAGGGACATGATTTGGGCTAGAGGTAAAATTAGTGTTAGTACTAAGGTTGTAATTAAGGATATTGTTAGGGTTAGAGATAGAATAAGGGTGGGTGATAGGTTAGGGTTAGAGTTAGGGATAAGGCTAGGGTTAGGGTTATAGAATTAGGAGTGAAATAGGGTGGTGGTTGTTAATAATATGGTAGTGAACAACTAAGAGTTGGGGTGAATTAGTTGTTCCCAAAAATTTAAACTTTAAGTCCTTAGTATTTAAAAACATTCAAACATAAAAACCCTTAACTTTGATCTGATTTCTTGAAATAAAACTATGCATGCATCCACAAATCATAATCACATCCACACACTTAACACAAGATTTTTATCATGGAAATCTTGTTAGGGGAAAAAATATGGTAGGGCTAACTACCGACAATAAGTAAACACCTTGTTAGAAGTACAAACTTATAAAAATATATGGAAATGCACATGCATTAAGACTCACTTCCTAGATCTCACTTCTGAAATGAAAATCCTTGGGCTACAGCCCTGAGGAAGGCTCACTACCTTACAATCCTATCACTACAATGATCTGTATTTTTGTGAACTGTATAAATGACATCTACCTTATGTTTGATACAGCTCCAATGTAGCACAATGCAGATCTCTATTCAACCCCTTGTTGAAATACTTCTGATCACTATTGAATAAGGTTCTCCCTTCTCTAGTCACCTCTAGCATTCACATCCATGATCTACACCTTGAATTTTCCCTAATTTATCATCTTATACCAAGAACTATGTCAACAAAACCTAATTCACCATATCTTCAAATCAATGTGCCAAATTTCTTGATTCAAATCCATCCTTGACCTTAAAATAATATCCATGACCTATATATCAATCACCTTGAGATTTTAACACACCAATATTTCATGATTTAGCACTTGCGCAACATGATTTATGAACTAAGTTGACCATGAACATGAATAATAATAAAAATATTACTATTGACCAAAAAATCCACCAATCTAATCCTTATGATCAATGAGTGTCACCAAATCATCAATAATATACTTCAAGAACATCCTATAGCATCATGATAAACACTCAAACACTCAAATCCACCACAACCATTTGATTTTACATCTCTTTTCCACTAAACTTGAAGAATACTATCAACAAGCCTCTGAGACAATAAGATTATGCCTTTTAGACATCTAAAGTAAAAATCCTCTGAGTAGAAGACACCTGAGTATGTCCCCAATACACTCCTAGGTTCTCTCCATGAGATTATAACTTGATTGTGCACATCAAACATTTTTCTATCTTCCTGTCAATATTGCATGTCACCCAGTCTGTCAATCACCAATCTTGACCTTGAATCACACCCAAATCTTCATGATATGATATGAAACCTAGAGTGAACTACATACTGACCTTATTCAACAATCTCCCATGTACATGATTTCATATTTTTAATATCTAATTCTCACTAGACCTCTGAACATCATGTTCCACTGGCTAACTTGCAACCCTTAAGTTAGCAATAAACAAATAGATATTTTGATCAATTTCTCTAGTTCCTCTGATTCCTCTTATATGTTTAAATCAATGACAACACATACACTAATGTCAATATTCCAATAATCTCCCCCTTTGTATGACAATTTGTGATGTGAAAAATAAGTAATACACTTAGAAACCAACAATCTCACTCCTAGAAAGATAATCAACAATACTACCACCAATATCCATAATTATTTTTTAGAGTCTCTCTTAACACTTCTTTTCTTTGGTTCTTCTCCCCCTAGGAACATTCTCTTCTTGGCTCAAATATGATTACATACTCTTCTCTCCATTAGTTTCTCTCTCTTAGATACACACCACACTTCTTGGCTCACTTCTTTCTTATGTGCAAGTATACATTAACTTGCTTCTTTCATCTGAGTAGCTTCCTTCTTATCTTCTCCTCTTATCTTTTCTTTTTTGTCTTCCACATCTTTTTCACATGTTCTTATCTCCCCCTTTGACATCAATGACAAAGGTCTACCATTTGTTCGTATAAAAATTTCTTTGTCATATCAATGTTTTCTTCCTTTTATTCCCCGCTTCTTCCACTTTCTCAATCTCATAATACTCTCTTTCACACACATCTCAGATCCACTAAACACATTTAACTATTGTTCAAACATTAACAACTTAACCTTCCAATTTTGTTAGTTAGATGCAACTCTCTTCAAATGCTCTACTATATATCTTGTCCATCTCTTGACCATGCATACTAATCCCTCTGAGTAGTAACTTCCATACACCAATCCAAATTTAATGATATCTTCATGAAGTCCTCTGGATTGATGCAATCTTCTGCATCTTATTTTTTTTTTAGAGGATCAAGTCTCATTAATTTGCCTTTGGTATTCATAGAAGTGGATCCATTTTTTTATATTATCTTTGTTATTTTATCTTCTTTTCCTCTTCTTGTGATTCTATTCCTTGTCTCCTAATCTCCTTGTCTCCTTTTCTTTTCCTTTCACATTCCTCTGCTCATTTGTATATATCTTATCTTCTTATTTCTTCTTGTTCTGACAATTATTCCTTATTTTCTTGTTTTCTCTTTTAGTTTCACCTTTTTTCACCTTCTTGCATATGCAATTATCAGTACTAATTTTAGATAAGTTGCATCTGATTTGTCGAATAACCCTTTTTCCATCCTTTTCTTTCTTCTTTGCACTGTATTATATAACAATGAGACCAAATTTCTTGCATGCAAAGCATCTTATTTTACCTTTGTTAATAATATCAATCTTCCTCTTCATAATTTTAAATATATTTGGATCATTATCACCCATTATGAAATTAAAACATAGATATTCTTTTCTACAATCCACTTCTTTGTGTCCAAACTCATTGCAAGAAAGACTCTTACCTTTGAACCATGGATCGTTGGACTCCTTCACCAAGTTATTCTTCTTGGTTCTCTTCATTTTCTTCTTCTCTTATTTAGACTTTTTCTGGTTGGATTTGGAGCATTATCCTTTCTCTAATCCAATTCCATTGTTGTCTATTGTTCTTCTCTGAATTAGAAGTGCTTCAAGCTTGGTTGAATAGATTTTGAGCTTCGCCTTATACTCATTTGCAATTCTAAGTTCTTCCATGACTCTAACCCATTAATCATCTGTGCAATATTTTCGTAATTCACTTACCTCAATCTCATAAATCAAGCAAATTTGATCTTCCATAATTCTTCTCTTGTCCTTCAGATGCTCTTTCTTGGAATTTCCTCCAGTTGTTTTCAGAATTCCATGGTTCACAAATTGTGTGTCGTCAAGATTTTTTTGATTATGAATCTTAAAATGACTTGAAATTATTTTTTTCTCCCTTTATTTATCCTTTTTATCTTTTCTTCCTTCTTTAATTCTTGATCCCATTGGCATGTTTTAGATTTTATTCACAACAAGAGTTTGCATTCCAATGCTTTTTTCATCTAAACAAGTTTTGCAAGAATCAAACTGAATTTTACTACTCTGATTAGTCAAGTAGATTTTATCACAATGATCCAATTTGTCATACCTTGATGTTCTCTCCTTCAATTGTACTCTTTTGATACTCCTTCTCCTTTGTATGTATCATCATGTTCATTAGTCTTCACCAAGATATTTGTTGTCTAATTTTGATTTTTTTGGAGCAGTCCTTGACTGATGCTGACATCTTGTTCATCCTTGCATGATGTGGTCTTGCCTTCTTCAATCTATGCAATTAGGTATCTTACTCTTTAATTATTCATATAGGAGATATTTTTCTTTCTCTTAGATCCTTATTCAATTTCTACTCCACAATCATTGAAAATTATGCATTTGTTATTATTGAAGTATAATCCATAACCCTTGTCCATTAACTATCCAACACTGAGAAGATGTTAGTAATAACTGAGAAGGGGGGGTGAATCAGTGGCCTCAAAAACTTATCCTTATTCTAACCATCAATCAAATAAACCTTAGATTATTATGTCCCTACAAGATGCATGCCATGAAATACTTATAATGATTAACTATCTATAGGTTTTCCTTGTTTGTCCTTATTCTGCTTGATTACCGATAAGCAGTATAACTATTTACCGAAATATAGTAAATAAGCAGAGTATACCAATAAATCCAGAAATGCATATGTGAAATGTAAAAAAGTAAAGTAATAAACCATATACACATAACACATGGATTTTAACATGGAAACCTTGTTAAGGGAAAAAACCACTGGGACTGGTACCCCAAATTTTCACTCTTCTAAAGTGAGCCCTGTTAAGAGCCAACCCTCTTAAAGGTTATAAACACAATGTTAGGTGTGACCTTGTTAGAGGATTTTACAAATATAGGTTGTCACTTAGTATCGGGCATCTAATGCTACCATCCTTGAATAAGCCTCTCTCTTAGATAGTCAATAGGCATCAGGCATATCCAATGCTACTTTCATGAATCAACCTTTTTGGCACTCCTTGGGATGTACCTCAATATATAGAAGACTGTTAAGTTCTGGTCTGTTAAGAGACTTGATGCTTCAATGGTTAAACCGAAACAAAATGACCTGTTTCTAATGCAACTTGAATTGCAGATTTTTAGATCTATTTAAGTACATTACCTCTCTTATCAATGTATCAATTCAATTCTTTTGTGCTCCATAATTTCTACTATATGATATTGTGCTCACTGTTGGTCGGTGTCTATAGAATTCCTTAGCTCTCCTTCAGCTTGATTGATTAGTACTACATGAAGTTTTTCATCATCAATTTCTCTTCAGCATCCTCTTTCTATTCACTCCCCTTCCCTTTTCATGTGATATAAAAATGAATTAAGCTTGTCTCTTATATAGACATAATATTCATTGATTCTTGATTCTTGATTCTTGGTGTGAAAAATAATCCAGCCAATCTGATTTAAAGCATAACTCCTGATTTATCTTGTAGTTATCTCCATGCCAACTATACAAATCTTCTTTAAATCAATCACTTAACTCTGGTTGAATAAAACAATGAAAACAACTAGTTAAGTCTATCTTTAGCTCTTGCCAGCTAGATATTTTGTCATTTTCTGAACTCTCTGTTATTTCGATCAACTCTTCAGTTAGTCATTGGTTACAACTATCAGTTCTATCGACATGAATTTAGTTAGCTTTGGGATCTCTGTCCATCGGGAAACTCTATTTTCAGTTCATCGGGCATCCTATGGTTTGCTTCATCAAGCAACATTGTCTTCTGCTCGTAGGGTATCACTATGACTTTTTGTTAGAATACTCCCAGAGGATAACTAAGAGGGGGGGTGAATCAGTTATCAGCTAATTAAATTATTTTCCTTATTAACTCCATAATACAATAAAGTAAATGCACATTCAAGTAACACAATAGAAAACACCACAATTTGGTTATGGGGAAACCAAATGGTAAAAACCCCAGTGGGAATTAACACCCACAATGAACTATACTTGTTTATAATAATCCATGTTAGAAGATCTTGCAATCCTGTTAGGAGTTGTTCTTTACAATGCAATAAGTATAGTGACCTGGTTAAGGGTCTGACCCTATTAGGAGTCTTTTACAAATAACCCTGTTAAGGGTGAGGACTCACTATCCAAAAGCTCACTGCTTCAATGGTGAAGGCTACAACCTTCTGTAGAATAGATATGCACTACATCTGATGATGAAATATAGAGTAGACCTGTTATCTTGATGAGTTCCAAAGTATTTTAATCTTTCACTTCTTCTTCACATAGATCCTTGATGAATGAAACACAACTGATATTCTTCTCTGTACTTTTTTTGTCTCTTATCTGCTCATTCACACTTAGCATTCCACAAATGAACTACTATAAGTATCTTCCTCAAAGTATGAGATCATGGGACCTGTTAGGAAACTCTTCATAACATCCTTGTCAACTTAACTAACCACACAAGCATAATTACAACCACACAATATAAACTGAATAGACATGACGCTTCACTAAGTCAGCCTCACCAAATTAACTCTAACTTTGCAATCTTGTTAAAACACATTTGGTGCCTTTAGGTAACTATCTTCAACTCATAATTAAACTTGAATATACATTTTCATATCTTAAAGATAGGCGCAACTCAAGAACCAGTGCAATATGTCAGCTCTATACAGACAACCTCCAAAAATTGTAACTGCCATCTAACAGAATTACACAACACAACTAAAACTTCATATCTGAGTTTGCGTGTATGAAAAAAACATAAACAACATGTCTACAACATGAATATAACCGTGCAAGGATTGATATCATCATTTTGATAAGTACATACAGAACACTGTTGTATATTATATATTGTCATCAATGACAAACATACAATCAACTAGCTTCCAGAAGTAAATCTCCAACAATCTCCCCCTTTGACATTGATGGCAATATATGATATTAAAAATATCTTCAGCACATGGTGTCTTCTTTCTTTTTACAATCTTCTCAATATCCTCATCAAAGATTCCTCTACACTGATGTAGCTCCTCTATCTATGTTTATACTCCCCTAGAGTATATGCTACCCCTTACTTTATACTCCCCCTTTGATATCAATGGAAAAGGGTGCCATAAATAATTAGGCACAGGTACTACTCCAGAAGTAGAGTAGTCAACCATTCATCAGTCACTATGGACTGATATTCTTGCTGTTATATCTAATCAGACTTAGGAGAGGGAATTACTCCCAACTTCTCCCTGAGATACTCAAAAGTATCTTTTGATAAAGGCTTTGTGAAAATATCTGCCAACTGTTCTTTGGTGCTCACATAGTCCAATTTTACTTCATTATCTGCAGCTTTTTCTCTAAGAAAATGGTATTTAATCTCAATGTGCTTTGTCTTTGCATGCATCATAGGGTTCTTGGACATGTTGATAGTAATAGTGTTATCACAGTGAATAACAATAGGATAATCAACATGTATACCAAAATCTTTAACCATCTGCTTGATCCAAACTATTGTTGAACAATTCAATGCTGCTACAACATATTTAGCTTTTGCTATCGACTGAGAGATACAATTCTACTTCTTTTTTACCCAAGAAACCAACCTATCTCCAAGAAATACTTCTCCTCCAGAAGTACTCTTCCTGTCATCAATACAACCTGCCCAATCTACATCTATATACACATGAAGTTGTGCATTCTCTGATTTAGGATACCATAAACCATAGTCTATAGTTCCCTTTAGATATCTAAATATTCTCTTTATTGCCATTAGGTGATTCTATTTTGGTTCAGCTACAAATATACCAACAATGCCAACTACATTAGATATGTCTGGTCTAGATTAAGTAAGATATATAAGTTTTCCAATCATAGACTTATACAATGTCTTGTCAACTGCCGCGGAATCATCTTCTTTAGAAAGCTTTCTTCCTGTTATCATAGGAGTGCATACTGGCTTACATTCTTCCATCTTGAACATCTTCAATATTTCCTTCACATATTTGTACTGATTTATAAATATTCCTTTATCTATCTACTTTACATTTAATCCCAAAAAATATTTTATAGGACCAATCATGCTCATTTCAAATTCATTTTGCATTTCTTTTGCAATTTCTGCACCAAGCTTGTCATTACCTCCAAAGATAATGTCATCAAAAAATATGACAACAAGTAATAATCCATCAGGTGTCTCTCTTATGAATAGGTTACAATATGCTGCTCCTTTCTTAAATCTAATCTTGGTAAGACAACCATCTAGTCTCTCATACCAAGCTCTTGGGGCTAGTTTGAGTCCATAGAGTGCTTTCTTCAATCTGCATACCATGTTTGGTTTATCTGATAGATTAAATCCTTCAGGCTATTCTATGTAGACTTCTTCCTTCAATTCACCATTTAGAAAGGCTGATTTGACATCCATTTGATATACTTTGAAGTCTTTGAATGTTGCATAGGCCAAGAATAACTTAATGGCTTCTAATCTACTCACAGGGGCAAATGTGTCAGTGTAATCTATCCCTTCCCTCTTTGCATATCCTTTACACACTAGTCTTGCTTTGTTTCTGACCACCGTACCATCTTCATTCATCTTGTTCCTGAATACCCACTTTGTTCCAATCACATTTTTGTCAGTAGGTCTAAGAACCAGTTCCCATGTGTCATTTTTTATAATTTGATCTAATTCTTCTTCCATTGCTTTCTGCCAATCTGAATCCTTGCAAGCATCTTCAACATTTAAAGGTTCAATATATGAAAGTAAACATACCTCTTCATCCACTGTTAAACTTTTTTCTTTAGATCTAGTCAAAACACTGATGCTCTGATCTCCAATGATATCATCTTTTGAATGATACCTAGATGTGAATTTTGAAACTTTTTGTGTGACATCCTCATATGTAATCTTTGATACTTCTTTTCTTGATTCAGGTCCATTACATGATACATCAATGCAATCAAACATTTCTTGAATAACAATGTCTTTACTATTAGGCCTGGGTTCATCCTCAATCATAGGTGCATATTCATAGTACCTCTCTTGAACCATGAACTTCTCATCAATCTTTACATGAGTACTTTCAATTATCTTCTTTAATCTTAAATTGAAACATCTGTTTGCTTTGCTTTTAGTAGAATATCCAAGGAAAATACATTCATCGCTTCTGGCATCAAACTTACCAACACCATCATCTCTCTTGATGTAGCACTTTCTACCAAAGATTCTGAAGTATTTTACTGTAGGTACATTACCAAACCAAAGTTCATAAGGTTTCTTATCTGTGCCTGGTCTTAGTTGTGTTCTTTTGATAGTATAGACTCTTGTATTGACTGCATCTCTCCAATAGGTGTGTACAACTTTTCCTTTAATCATCATAGTGAAAATTGTATCAAGTATGATCATGTTCCTTCTTTCTACAATCCCATTCTGCTGAGGGGTTTTGGGTGCACTCAACTGTCTTTTGATTCCATGTTCTTCACACTAGTCATACAAATGTTTAGAGGTGAATTCTCCTCTATCTGATCTCAGACACTTTAGTTTTATCCCAGATTCATTCTCAACTTTAGCTTTGGATATTTTTAACTTCTCAAAGGCCTCAGACTTCTCCTTTAAGAACGCAACCCACATCATCCTTGAAAAATTTTCAATAGACAAAATGAAATACCTTTCTTCGTAGTATTATCTAGTTTGATTAGGACCACATAAATATGTATGCACTAGGTCTAACTTGTTCTTAGCTGAGTTATGCTTGCTTCTAAAATAGCTCCTTACATTCTTTCCCATAACACATTCCCTGCACATTGTATCAACTGTACTTGCAATACTTGGAAGGTCTCTAACTACCTTGACATTGCTTATCTTTACTATATTATCAAAATTGATATGACAGGGTCTCTTGTGCCATAACCAACTGTAATCCACTTTTGCAACAAAACAACTTACATCCGAATTGAGGTGAAAAACATTAATTTTTGTTTTTGAGCTTGATGCAATCATGTCTCCTTCTTTGTTGCTAATAATGCATTTGTTATCTTTGAATTCCAAATCATAACCTTTGTCAAGTAGCTATCCAACACTTAGTAAATTGTGATGTAATCCATCAACATATAGAACATCATCTATCTTATTCTTTCCATCCAGGGTGATAGATCCTCTACCTATGATAGGTTTGGGAGTGTTATCTCCAAATCTAACCATACCACCTTTGTACTTTTCTAGATGAAAAATTCTATCTTTATCACCTGTCATGTGGTAAGAGCATCCGCTGTCAATGATCCAATCAATTCTTATGTCTTCTTTGGAAATTAGGGCTAACTCCTGTGCTTCCTTTTCATCTTCAATGTCCATTTCCTCAAGTAATTTTTCCATGTATTTAAGGGAAATGAATCCAATTTCATCTTCTCCTGAATCTTCATCAGTTACACCTTCTTCAGCATGATAGCATTCCTTTCTATATTTTGGTTTATAATCAGATCTAAATTTCTTTACTCTTGTGGGACACTTGGATGCAAAGTGACCAATCTTGTTGCATGAAAAACATTTGAATGACAATTGTCCTTCGTACTTTTCTTTGCCTTTCTTTTCTCTTTTAGCAATCAAGGAAATGATTTCTTCTAGTTCTTCATCAACTTCTTCTTTCTTAGTAATGCTAGAAATGTGTAAAGGTTTCTTACCATAAACTGAGGCTTTGAAGGCTGTTTCACTTTTGGGTTCAGTCTTCAATCTTGATATCTCAAATGTGGATATTTTACTGATCAAAGTCTCTCTCTTGAAGTCTTGTGAAAATTGCATGGTTTCCTCTAGAATATTGATCTTTTTCTCATAGTCTGTTGTTAAAGTAGTCAATATCTTGTCCATTATGTCTTCTTCTGATATTTCTCCACCATTATTTCTGATTTTGGAAACTGCTTCATTTATCCTCTAATTATAGGCTCTGATGTTCTCTTCAGGTAACATCTCAAGATTGTTGTATTTCTTTTTCCATGTCTTCCTATGTGCATTCTTTGCTTGAATATATCCTTCAAACATGTCTTCTAAATACTTCCATATTGTGTATGCCTTGTCTACTTTCTTGATCTCAGAGAATTCACTATCAGATAATGCACTTATAAGGTCTTCTTTGGCAACTGCATTGGCTGTGAATGTATCCATTTGTTTACTAGTAGCATCATCTCTTGATAGTTCTTTTAGAGAGGGAATAACAACTTCTTGTGTGACTATCTCAAAGATGTCAAAACCAACACACTGTAGATGTGTTATCGTTTTGTTCTTCCAATCCAGATAATTCTCTCCATCAAACTTAGGAATCTCTTTCCTAAAGTATGCCATCTGATCTACCTTAAGTTGTTAGGCTTTCTCTTCAAGGCACTCAACTCAGATACCAATTGTTAGAATAGTCCCAAAGGATAACTGAGAGGGGGGGTGAATCAGTTATCAGCTAATTAACTTATTTTCCTTATTAACTCCATAATACAATAAATTAAATGCACATTCAGATAACACAATAGACAACACCACAATTTGGTTACGGGGAAACCAAATGGTAAAAACCCCAGTGGGAATTAACACCCATAATGAACTATACTTGTTTATAATAATCCCTGTTAGAAGATCTTGCAACTCTGTTAGGAGTTGTTCTTTACAATGCAATAAGTATAGTGACCTGGTTAAGGGTCTGACCCTGTTAGGAGTCTTTTACAAATAACCCTGTTAAGGGTGAGGACTCACTGTCCAAAATCTCACTGCTTCAATGGTGAAGGCTACAACCTTCTCTAGAATATATATGCACTATATCTGATGATGAACTGTAGAGTAGCCCTGATGTCTTTATCAGTTCTAATGTATTGTAATCTTTCACTTCTTCTTCACATAGATCCTTGATGAATGAAACACAATTGATATTCTACTCTGTACTTTTTCTATCTCTTATCTGCTCATTCACACTTAGCGTTCCACAAATGAACTACTATAAGTATCTTTCTCAAAGTATGAGATCATGGGACCTGTTAGGAAACTCTTCATAAAATCCTTGTCAGATTAAATAACCATGCAAGCATAATTACAACCACGTAATATAAACTAAATAGACGCAATGTTTCACTAAGTCGGCCTCACCAAATTAACTCTAACTTTGTAATATTGTTAAAACATGTTTGGCACCTTTAGATAACTATCTTCAACTCATAATTAAACTTGAATATACATACACATATCCCGAAGATAGGAACAACTCAAGAACCAATGCAATACATTGACTCTGTACAGACAAACTCTAGAAACTGTAACTGTCATCTAACAAAATTACACAACACAACTGAAACTTCATATTTGAGTCTGCGTGTATGAAAAAAACATAAACAACATGTCTACAAAATGAATATAAACGTGCAGGGCTTGATATCATCATTCTAATAAGTACATATAGAATAATGTTGTATATTATATGTCATCATCAATGACAAACATACAATTAACTAGCTGCCAGAAGTAAATCTCCAACACTTTTCTTCTTTGCCTTTACCGATGGTGTGCACTCCGTCGGTGTTATCTGTCACTTAGTGAATACTTGAATTTTTTGCATTGCTGAAGGCATAACCTTTTTTCCATTGATTCTTTGAAGCCTTTGGAATTTTGTACATGACCATACAGATGATATCAAGTTGACATCAATGACAATACAAACCATTAACTAATTTAATTCCTTGCATTATCTTCAACTTAACATTGTCAAACATTTAACCAGTTACATGTCATCAATCTCTCCCTTTGGCATTGATGACAACAAACTTATATTATCATACTATACTATTTCTAATACAATATGAAATACAATTGTTGAGATTCATCAAACTACCAAACAGTTTGTTTTGATAACTGATAAAAATGTTTGACCGCCGGTAAGCTCTGTTTTAGCTTAGATTTGATTCTTTCATCTGTCTGTGTTTCTTGTTTTGATGTGTTGCATCCTTTCTTTGTGTCAATATCTCTCCCTTGATTGTTCTTCACATTTGATGTCTTTCTCTCTTGTCAGCAACTCTTCTTTTGGATTAACTCCATACAAATTCTCTCCCTGTTGGAGTAATCTGATAATGGATAATCTTTTTTTCTTTTTTTGAAGACTGTGATAATATGGATACTTTCTCTCCCTTTGACAATAATGCCAAACAAATATATTATATCTGACATTAATGTCAAATGATCTTTTCTTTTCATCCATAATATATTCCTTGAATTTCCCTTATCCATCAGTAATACAACAATATGTTATTGTGCTCAGTTCTAATATATACCTGTATGTATATAGATGTAGCTTTGAAGTTCTTCTCTTTGCTTGCATCAACATGAATGATATTCTGATAATAAGTAGGCTGATGTAGCCTTCAGTCTTTTACTGACTGGCAGACAGGGGTTTGAACCCTAGTCTCTTTCTCAGGTACTCAAATTTATCCTTGGGTAGTGGTTTGGTGAAGATATCGACCAATTGTTCTTTTGATTGCACATACTCAAGTATCACCTCTTTTTATTGAACTTGTTCTCTCAAGTAATGATACTTGATGGCAATGTGTTTAGTCTTTGCATGCATGACTAGATTCTTGGAAATGTTTATTGCACTAGTGTTATCACAATTGATAGTCATTGGTGTTGACACTAAAAATTTCAGGTTCAAAAGGAATGAGACACCAGGGAAGTATAGTATACATTTTTCATATTTTATATAATTTCCCTATGTTAATAATTAAAATGATAAAAGGCGTGTATGCATGTCCCTATCTTATTTTCAATAAATTTAATGCATGTATATTTTGAAATAAAATAATTATAAAAATAATAAATCAAGTAGTGAAGTAAAAAGGTGGCGATCGGGAGTTGAACACTCGACCTCTCAAGCCAACCTTTTTTCCTACCTACCTACCCTCCCACCCCTTAACCAATTGTCCTATGTTATTCTTCGAGAGTATGGGTAGAAATTAAGGGATACGTGTTAGATTATTCTATTTTAAAATTAAAAAATAAAAATTGTTGGAACAAATAAATGTTTTTTTTCTTACTAATGTGATTTTAATGTATTATCTACCATGAAATCATTAGTGTGAAAAGGATATTTGTATTAAAAGATTATTATTTTTTTTTTAGGTTTTGAAATATTTTTTATTGATACTTTTTTTTTAAAATTTTCAAAACCTAAAGTATAATCTTTTATTATACCCTAGTGAATGACTTTGTGCATTATCTTTTTATGGGATTATGATTGATTATCTAAATTTTATTAGTACTTCTTGTAAATAAGCATTTGAATATTATTTCATGATTGAATTAATGTTTATTTGACATAATAATTGATAATTAAATAATCTTGAATTGAAATCATATTGAAAATTTAAAACATTATTATATATTATGATTTTAATTTTAAGTTTTGTTTAAAGATTATTTAATTTTGAATGTTTTTGTGCAGGAACTAAATGTTGGATTTTTATGCACAAGCACCTGAGATTATAACGAATCAAATTAATTGTACGGGAATGTTTTTCCTAAAACCATTATATGATTTAATTATATTTTTAGGGTTAGTTGCCAAGATTAGGTCTTGTGAAAGGGCATGTCTTTTCACGTGAAACCTTTGATAAACATATTTATAGTGAAACATTTGTACCAAAAATTATTATTATGATTCACGGCAAAAATTGGAAACTCTCTCCCAAACTACAAATTTGAACTTATGTACAAATTTCCAAGTGCAAATATTAGATAAGTGCTTATACTTTAAAGTTAATATAGTTTTTTATGTTTAATTAGTTTTTCGGATTACTCTATGAACCAGGGTATCCTATTCTGTTATCTATTTGATAGATTTATTTATAATTAATTTATGCAATTAGAATATCGGTAGCATGGTCTGAGAACCTGTTACTTTTCCTTTTGGGCTCTTAATTTGAGTTAAAAAACCATAGGACTAATTGTATAAGTTGTTTAAAATTTTGTTTCAATTGGAATCCTATAGGATGATGGTCTCGCTTTATAGGAGTGAGTTATCTTAAAATTGTCTCCGTCTATACGTAGGATTGATATAATTGACTCTATTCCCGATTTAGTATCAGGCACTGGTCTATTTGTCATTTGAGATTGTCATTTGTTCTTTCTGTAATTTACAAATATACTTGTATCTTTCTCATAAAGTATTCAATTAGCTTTAACATTATTTTTAAGCTTTAGATTAAGTTTCAAGCTATCTGACGATTAGGATTTAGGTTTATTTTCCCTTCAAAGGATTGTTAACCCCTTTGGAAGGATTTGCTTTATTGTGCACGTATTTGTGCAGTTAGAAAGCATATTTGACTCAGGCCTACTAGCCTTGGCTCAATTGAGTTAGAATTACAGAGGCATGTGTTTGTGCCTATCAGTTGGCCTCAAAACAGTCCAGCATTTTTGAGCCCCAACAAATTGGCGACTCTACTGGGGAGCTATTAGTGAAAGACATTTGCAGAATCTTTGTTTATAGTTGTGAGACTCTGCTGGAGATGGGACTCAGAATTAGTTATATGATTTTATCCTTCTTATGAAGAAGGTGGCGACTCTATTGAATACAACATTTGAGTTAGTGACTCTACTGAGGGAGAAAACTCAGAAGGAGATAGGAAAATAGCCTAGAAGGGATGATAAATTTTCCTTTCAAGAAAATTTTCAAAAGGTTTTTGATTCTCGTTGATATCAGGCCTTTGGATCTTAGAAAGTTTCAATACAGTTCTAATGAATTGTTTTCACAACTTTCACAGAGGGTTCCTAAATTTTATGGAGATTATGATGAATTAGCTCTTAATCATTTGGATGCGTTACATATATTTATTGATAATTATGAGGTCCATATAGAAGATGATGCCATGAAATTGTTTGCATGGTCACTAAAGAATAATGCAAGGGAAAAATATGAATCATTACCGACACAACACATTTCATCATGGATGCAGTTTGAATGATGGTTCCGATGTGTTCCATGACAGGGATGAATCTAGCATGTCTCCCTTGAATGCATTCATTACTTTAGAATGATATGATAATAAAAATGTGGTGAGTTTGTTTATGAGGATGATGGATATTTTTTGTAAAATACCTTCTGATATCAGGCCAAGTTTTTCAAACAAAATATATAGTTTAGGAGTAACTCATGAGCAAATAGAATTTATTCTTAAAATTGCATAGGAAGATGCAATGGAAGAAAATGATAAAGTTACAAAAGGGGAACAAAAACCTAATGACATTCTAGATTCAGATGAACAAGAAAGTTTGGATAAGATGGAAGAAGATCCTATCCAAGAAAAGACTTGTATAAAAATGCATTCAAACGAGTTCAATGATGAAGAGGAACATTATCTCAGTTCACATGAAATTTCAGATTTATTAGATGTCTAATATCAGAAACATGTTTAGGAAAATTGTCCAAAATTTTTCTCAATCCATCATAAACAAATTGATGGATCAATGCATATTAAGGAGGTATTCAGTGAAGTAGAAAAGGAGCCTCGAGAGGATTCAAATCAAGTTGAAGAGGAGGATGGTATGTGTTTTGAAAAAAATTATAGTATGGATGATTCCATTAAAAATAAGATAGGTGAAGTTGATGCAGAGAATGAATTCATTGATGAAGATGAAAAACTTCTTAGCACTAGAGAAATTTCAGATTTTCTGGATGTAGAACACTCGAGGTATGTTGAGAAAAATGGTTCACATTTATCCAACAATCATCAGGATGCGCAGGTTCAGAATGTTGTGTCCACTGAAGATATGCATCATGAAACTCCAGACAATTCTTTATATGATGAATCAAAGGAAAGTATCCGAAGAGAAAATGAATGTTGCAATGAAGAGAATAATTAGGTAGTATTTGAAATAAAAAATAAATACCAAAAGGATGAAACATTTCACGAAAGAAATATATTTGTAGAAGGTTCTGCAAATTTTTCAAACTTCCTAGATGGCAAGACTTTGGAGAAGCATAAAAAATATATTCTCTGGATGTGAACAATTTGGTGAAATAAATGAAATCCTTCTACATTGTGAAAGTGAAATACATTCAGACTGTGAGCAGGAAGAGTTCTTTGAAAAAATAGGTAATGAGGAAACTGGTATTAATAATCTTCAGGAGGACATTTCCATAAGAGACTTCATAGGTTCTTCAAATTTTCTGCACATCAAAGACAAAATGTTACAAGAAAAATCATGTGTACAAGAGGGAGTAGGAATGGACCATATTCATGGAAATGATGATGCACTTGGATATAAAGTTGACCATGATGAAGAATCATAGCTAAGCATCCCTACAGGTATGTATAACTTTCCCATATTTCTAAATTCTTGTTGTGAAAAGGTAGAAATTTTTTTTATTGAAAATAATTTAGAAATACGAGATGAAATAACATATAAAGAAGAAGATGTAATATGTCTTCAAATTATTCCTAAGAAAAATATATACCTAAAATTGAAATGCCAAGAAAATAAAATGCTTGAAGAAAGAATGGATGTAATATTCGTGCAATTTGGCAAAAAGAATGATTACAAAAAATTAGGGCATCTTAATTTGTGTACTAGAGTTCTAAAGGAAAAAATATTAAAGAATGAAAATTTGAATTATATAAAACATAGTATAAAATATGATCAATTTGAGGTTACCTTTTATTTTATGCATAGTATTGAACGTATGTTAGATTTTCCTAAAGAAAAAAATTTAGGACTTTCAAATGAAACGTATTTGGAAAATAAAAATTGGGCCCTTGAACTCTGGCATAGATTAAAAACTATATGAAATTGTGTTTTCCTTTTTACTCCAATTACCAATAATGATGTTTCCAGAAGGTATATGTTGTCATATCCCCAGAACAAGATTTTTGACAAAGGTAAGAGTTTTTTTTTTCCAAATCTTAGAATAGGTAAATATGTTTTTTACCATGTTTTTCTCCCTGTTTATATTATGTGTTATGAATTATTTATGTTTTTCTTTTGGGGTGTCATATTCATAGATTATAGTCCTTAAATTTATATGCTTTTTAATTAGTCCATCATTTTATAGTATATTGATATTAAATTTTCTCACTAATCATTTTTTTTTCTTTCATAAAATCTTTTATGAATACTTTTATATTGTGAATAGTTACTGCATGTATTGGTACATGCAAGATAAAAGGACTCATTATGGATATATTGTTTAAATCTTTCCAATAAATCGGGATCATCATAATTATAATTCTATGCGAAAAACATTTGTCTTGAAAGACTAGAATGAAGAAAGTTAGAGAGCTAAAAAACATAATACAAACAACAGAGAATTTAATTCCCATGCAAATATTTTAGGCCTATTTTGGGGGTCACTTTGAAGCAAAATAACATTTTTTTTGTGCTTGAGATGTTCCCAGCCAAGTTGTATATGAGTTGGGGGTGTTTTTAGAAGAAATTAAGCACTTTTTGGAGTGTGTATGAGCCTGAAAATTGCCCAGATTTATAAATGACGGCCAGCAAACTATTTTTCAGCAAGGACACAAACTGAATACACAATACACATCATCTTATATGGAAAGCACATAAGTCTAGAACTTCACAGGCAAGAGATGATTTAAGTATTGCCTTGAATCATTATCTGGAAAAGAGGATAATAATTTCTCTGCTCAACATTTAGTAAATTGAAGTTATGTTTCAGGCAACATTAACATATATTGGACAAGAGATATTGGTAAATTTTTGTGTGAAGAGAGCCTAAATAGCAAGGAAAGCATATAAGAAAAGAAGATAGCATTTGGAGATCCCAGTCGAAAATATACGCTACAGCCAGTGGCCTTTGTTTGTTTACAACCAACAATTTTTGGGAGGTAAGAAGTATGATGCCTCAGAGTTGTAGTGAATAATTCACAAACAACAGAGAGTTGTTTAACTACTGCATCAATATTACTCCAATTTGGCATGGCAACTACTTTCATTGTAAAAGCTATTTTGGTAAATGATAAATAATGTCTGCAAAGTGCCAACCAAGTGAAGTGGGGCACTAGGAAAAGGTATACGCGGTGGCAGAATTATGTAGAGTTGTGCGATCAGCATAGTTCTTGATTGACAAATAGCTAGTGATCGATCCTGTCTTTTCTTTATAATAACAATCATAAGAGCCACCTGAAGTGTGCATGAGAAACTAGACGGTAACTTTAGCCACAAGATGTCACACCAATTAAATTGCTCATACCAAATTAACCTATTGACAGAGGTCAAATAAAGCAGAGGCACTACTATTTATATTCATTCATTAGATGGATGATCCTTGGTGGAGCGGCTATGTATGGTATGAGATATCAGCAGAGAATCTTACAATTGCCTGGATTATCAACTTACCCTCTCAAAAAATAAATTGGAGTGTCATTAAATCTATGTTTGCAATGGCTACCATACTACGACCATGTTCGTTTCGATGACTGTTGTGCATAAATTGCTATGAGGATACCAATAATGGAGTATGCTCTTACCATAAATAGTGATGTTAAGCACAACGAAGATATAGATACATAAATAAGAAGGAATGTGGGGGCCTTTCCTGAAGGTCTACAGTTGTGAATAAACAACAAGAACGTGAAAGCTTGCACTGGTATGACACAAGAAGGAAATGAACCAGCCAACTAAATTGATCGGTATAACATGTTTTATCGAGAAGATTTTAAAGAGGTAATCATATGTGTTGAAAAGGGTAATACGGGTAAGTATGTATTGAGTGGTCTACTTCCTCCAGAGAAATCTAGATTCTCGTTGTTTTCAAGTATGGACACACGTCCCCAATTGGAGCCACTTTTGACACTACAAATTTTAGGTTCAAAAGGAATGAGACATCAGGGAAGTATAGTATACATTTTTCATATTTTATATAATTTCCCTATGTTAATAATTAAAATGATAAAAGGCATGTATGCATGTCCCTATCTTATTTT
>MU225994.1:2185082-2197478 GCA_018584345.1 Thuja plicata
TATCAAACAAATATGTTGGTTGCAAAATCAAAATAATTATTATATTATAATTAAAAATATATATTATTATCCATAAGTGTACATTATACAAATTTATACAAGACAAACATTATATTTTTCTTGTGTATATTGTTAAGCATTAAAGTTACTTTTTATATAGGAATAGAAGATCATATTTTCATTTATAATATCGAATGTACAACTTCAAAATTGAGAAAAAAACTATCCCATCATATTATATAATCTATTATAATGTTTTAGCTAAATACATTTATTGTTTTTCTTTTTCAAAATTTCATTTACATTTATTCTATTTTTATAATAATTTAAATTTTACAATAGATTCCCAATGTTCATGTTATGTTGTTTGTCTTAGACTTATGAGAAAATGATTTGATTAATATTCTTATTTAAAAGTGTATTTTTTGTTTTCCTTTTCATTTTAGTCTTTCAATTCTTGCATCTCATCAAGATTTTCATCCTTACAAATTTGTTCATACTCAAAATCACAACTCTATAATTCTAAAGTATTCAAACTCTAGACTTGGGGATTTACATAAAACAGAAAAGTAAGTATGCATCTTTTGACTTCTGAATTTCTACAAAATTGATTTGGTGCTTTTGGATTCCTTTTTGGAGTAAGGTAGCTTGGAAAATTTAAAACCTCCCTTCGTACACAAATAATCCTTTTTCAATTCACATTATTTATGATTTCCCCATAACTTCTTTCATAAGTTACAATTAATTACGAAGATAATGAACTTTGGTTCAACATACTATTCAAATATACAATTTACATTGTTTTATTTTGGTGCCAAAATATGTCTTCTTATTTCTACATGATTAGTGTCACACAATTTGTCCACACTACCTTAAACACATTCTCATTTCACCATATCTTACCCCTAAAAACATTACACAATAGGCAGGAACTTTGACGCTTGTGTCTCTTGTTATATTAGCGCATTTGGTGTCTATATTGGCGCAAATATTGTGTAGACTAGTGCATAGGTTTGATTTTTTAGCGCATTTACGAATTAGATTAGCACATTTGAGATTTTAGTACAAATGATAGGTTTTTTAGAGCATTATTTGAACAAAGTAGCACATATGTTTCTTTACCACAAATGTTATACTTAGTTGCGCATCTATGGAACAGAGTAGCGCATTTTTTTAGGGACTTAAACTATTCTCTTTTTTGATATTCAGTCAACGGTTTTGTATGATCGATCTGATTGTTTTAATAGTTTATTTGATGTGTGACCTCATGATAGGTGAGAGTCATTGATATGCGCTCAATGAGATTGATTGAAGTCTCAAATGAGCTAATGAGATAGATTGATAGATATGATAGATAGGATAGATAATATGATTGATTGATTGATTTGTTGATTGATTGATAGATATATTTGATTGATTGATCAATTAATAGATAGGTTAACTTTTTGATAATTTTTTTTATTATAGGAGTATTTTGATGTCTTGATGACTAGGTCAGTACCCCAATAAATTTTTCTTGGTTGCCCTATTAGTGTAAGTAGTTCATGATATCATTGCCACATGTGGATTAGAGTCTCTCCTAGATATGACCCAATATAGGGTTAATAGGGGCCTATTGACTGTATTGGCTGAGAGGTGGCATAGTGACCACAACATATTTCACTTTTCTATTGGTGAGATGATGATGACACTAGAGGACATATATCACATTCTGAGGATCCCAGTGATGGGAGAGCTAGTGATGTATGATATTGAGGTGTAGGGAGGGATTGAAGCCCTGAGGAGGATATTTGATGATAATATGATCAATGGCTATGAGGTACCTTGGTGGGATATGCTAGATAGATATGAGACACTTCCTTATATGCTTGCTATATTGATTGGAGGCTTCCTATGCCCAAATAGTAGAACACATGGTTATCAGTTGGTTGAAGGTGTATTCTAGAGAGCATACTTCCAAAGGGTACACAATACACTTGGGGATCATGCATGATAGCCTAGTTATACCATGATTTACAACATTTAGTGTATGATGGAGCTATATCGAGTCTATTTGTTGGGGTTATGTTATAATAGATCTAGGCTTGGGGTCATATTCCCATTACATGTCCATTAGCAAAAAGAGAGTGACCAACATGGAGGTCGTATATTCATCCACATGTAGGTGTCGTTGTCCAACACACACTTGGGAAGCTAGAGTGTTGGTCTCGGGTCTTAGATGACCTAGATACTATGACTTGGAGGTTGTACTTAGATTGTGAGGCCTGGTAGGAGGATGCTCGTGAGATGTTTTTATTTGTATTTACTTCTCAATATTTGATTGGTTGCACCCCATATATCATTGAGAGATTCATTATTTCTAGAGTTTACATACATTATGGTAGGACATAAAACCCTCATGTTCATTTTATTCAGACAATCCTAAGAAAATATAGGCCCTTACCTTCATTTCATGCTTATGAGCCTAAGAAACTATAGGCCCTCACCTTCATTTCATTCAGATGAGGGTAACCCATAAACTAAGTTTAGATTACAGGGAAAACCTCCCCTTCATTTCAATCAAACAAGGATTCACCTCACCTCCACTTTGTTCAAGAGAGTCGCCATAAAATAGTAGGGGCTCCCACCCACCCCAATTGGCGAGAAAAAAAATGACATCTACCCTAAGCTAGAATACACGTGCACTTTCTATAATAAGGGCTAGAATCAAGGGGAACCGGGAGGCACAACCTTCACCATAATCTAGCATTATATACACCTATAAAATGGTAGAGCTCAAGATTTTCTTAGAATAGTAGGATAGACAAAGAGAGAGACAGACCTTGAGATGACCCCCAATTCTATGGTTTGACAAATATCTAAAAAGGGGTCCTTAGAATAGTAGGGTGGCTGGGCATTAACCAGATTCTATACGTAACATGCCTACCTTGGGGTGGGAGGAGATATAATATAAAGAGGGGGGCCTAGGTGAGAGGGAATTAGAATCATAAATTGATAGAAGACATGTTACGTATAGAATCGATCAAAACTATCTAGTCACATTCCTAAATCAAACTCAAAAGCCTAGATCTCAATACTATGGATCATGTTTCTTAACAAATTTGCGATTGAAACAATCATATTCACTAAGACAAGTGTCTTCTATTTGGTTAAAGATCATCAAATCTTGTTTTAACCCCTTCCTTCTGTGTCTTCATTATTTTTTCCTTGAGCCATCATCATAGATAATCAACTCGGTGCTCATCACTATAATATTCATCTTGGCTAAAGGGATAACCTTGTATACATAGTTATACAAGGAGATATTAGACTGAGGTCCTTCAATATCATATGATACATGTGTCAATTACTTCATACTTGGTGGTTAGGTCTGAGATTTGAACATTCAGTGCATGGGTGAAGAGATGAAAACCCAATATTCACAATATCTTACACAATATCATTTTCTTTGATTGGCATATCATGATGAGCCCATGCCTAATTTTTATGAGCATGACCATCCATGAAATAGGAGACAAAGAGGAGTGGGAGAGGTTATGGTGGAGGTAGAGGCAGAGTGGGTGGTGAGGATGATGGTGATGAGGGTGGTGGTGGTGGGGTAGAGATGGAGGTGGTAGAGGTGGTTCTAGAGCACAAATCATGGCACATAGGATAGATCTACAATGGTCTCTAGGATGGATTGTTTGATGGAGGATATTAGCTATACCCAAACCTCTCAAGCTATAGGATAGTGTATAGGTGTATAGGGTGCTCCCTCATAGGCTAAAAGTTCACAAGTGGCCCCCACTTAGCAATAGCCAACCCTGAGGGTACGATTTATAGTGTCATCTCACCAATAGTAGGTATAGATCATAATTGTATAGAATCTCATGTTGTGATTACAAGGTGTGATTATAGAGTTATAGACACATACTGGGTAGCTAAAAGAGCACTTGAGGTAGGAAAAAAAAACTTACTCAAGCATAGGCTCAGATTTCTATGCTCACTATTGAGCATGATACAACTATTAAGAGATATGGGCGAGATGAGGATATGGTGCAAAATTTAGAGCAGATATTTTTGAAAGGGGTGACTTGAGATACTCTCACAGAGTTAAAATATTAGATGGGGAGGGCAGATTATTATAGGTCCATGTACTCTCGGTCAGTACCCCAAGATAGATAAGCACCCTCCTATACATAGAGTTCTAGGCTTGCATCTGGGCAAGCATGTATAGAGAGACAAGGTGGCTTAGGTCCACCTCCTAGGGGTGTGAATCCATATGTAGTACCATCCACATGCAGGATCAGGGCTGATACTCAATCAAGGCCAATAGCCTCTAGAGATAGTGGTTGTTAGCTCATTTTTATGAGATATTTTGATGATTCATACCACCTTTTTATGTACCTCTTTTAGACTTTGATATCATTGTACACATGGAAATTTATTATGTTTTGAGTATATGTGATGTAGCGGCTGATTAGATGGATGAATTCTATATGTTTTATGGTTTTGATCATGCAACATTTATATGATGGATGAACATGATTTATACTTAGATGATTTATGTTCTATATGTTTACATGATGTCAGTGTTGATGCTTATTCTATTATGTTTGTGATGCTATTGATGAGGATGCTTTTTATGATGATCTTATGATGATGATGATTTTTATGTTCCTATGATGATTCAATGGAAATGATTTATTTCATGATGTATGCTTATATGAGATTCTATGATGTTCGTTAAATTTACTACAATGATTTAATGATTTAATGGATATGTATATCTATGAGATGCCATGATAAGAGATGTATGAATATGATTCACATGTTCTGTACTATGAAATGATATGTAATAAATGCAGTTATAATGATGTAATGTATATGTTATGGTAAATGATATGCATATGTTGATGCAATTAAATGAAATGAAATGGAATTGTTAATGTTTATTCAAATGATAAATGATAATGAAATTATTAATGAAAATGATATTCAAATGAAATGTAATTGCTAATGATTAACGGAATGACCCTAAAATGATGATATACCATGATGAATGAGATGAAAAATGCAACTATTTAATGTAACAATAAATGAAATGTTTAATGAGAATGTTATGCAATGCAATGATAATGAAATAATTAAATGCGAATGTAAGGATAATGAAATTATTTTTGTTAATGTCTAGTGTACTCAATCATAAGAAAGATAATAAGATTAAGATTCTTAGCCTTGAAAAACCCATAAATTCCAAGAATGAAATGCAACCTACCATGAATGCAATCAAATGCAAAATCCAAATGCAATATTTTCATCCTCTTTGATGATTCTGTCATGCTTTTTTCATCATTGAGATTTTTGAAATGTTGTAACTTAGTGCAAACACCATTGGTAAATTAAAACATGATGACATGAGTATTGCTTACATGGATTTTGATTTTGCAAGTTAATACAAGAATCGAGGTATAATTGAACAAATGTGACTTGAATATTCCTTGCATTAAATGGATAGGAATTAATCCTTTTGTGTGTAAACCTATGATGTCCTTTATGATTCTTTGTTGATCATGTTCTTAGACGAATTTGCATAGTACTAAGAATCAATTCACAAAAAACAAACAAATAAAATATCATGCTCTATCATTGCTTCTCTAGTTTGATACATCATTGAGTCACTTAGGAGACGTGATAACAAAAATCGAGATACAACTAATGAACCATCTTGCTAATGTAATTCAATCGTTGTACGAAAGAAATCATTCAATCATTGTTTGTCGTTAATTTTGATTAATGGTTTTCAAGATTTTGTTTTATTATTCATCTTCAAAAGTTTTGATATTTGTTTTGTGATATACTTGATTTATTTTATTGTCTTGTGTTTTAAGCTCAAGCCTTATTTAACTTTAACTAGGTTCAAGATTTTGTCCCCAATTCGACACAACCACTCATTGAATGAATTCGAGCCCCCAAGCTATGATGTGAATTTATCTGCAAGGCTATGATTTTTACAAAGTGGGGTTTTATTATGAATATGTACGACTGTGATGGATATGGATGAGAGGTGCACTAATAGATGGAAAAGTTGACTTATCACAGGTAGTGCCTGTTTGCCAGGTTTTCACCAAGGTAACAATTTTTATCCTTTTTTTGGAATTTTGATTTTTCTTATTTTTTTAAAATATTTTTCTAAGTTCTTTTTCAGACATAAATTTTTTTGAGATGCTTGGTGTTGATTGGTTCTATAATTAGACCATCTTTAGGTGTTGATAACTAATAGGCACTAGACCCATACAATGATATAATAAAAATAAGACCTAGCCAATTTGGTTCAAACTTTTCTTTCTTTTTACTATCATCTTGATGGCGTGGATTCTCTTTCAATACTAGATCACCAACCTGAAATTAACTAGGCTTCACTTTGCAATTATAAATCTTTGAAATTAATTTTTGATAGACTTTAGGTGATCAAAATCATGTTGGAGACACTCTTCAAGCAATTTCATTTCTTGTAATCTTGATATTCATTATTCGTCATCTGCAGTGAATCCTTTCAATGAGACCTTGAGTGAAGGTAGTTAAACCTCAATAGGTAGGAGAAATTTTGATCCATACATAAGGGTTCATGGTACATAGATCTATCTAGTGTATGGATATTAGTGTGATAGGCCCACAATGCCAAATTAAGTTGAATATGCTAGTCTCGACTAGTGTCATTTACTACCTTCTTTAGTATTTTCAATATATTTTTAATTCTAGCCCCTTCTTATCCATTTCCTTGAGGATAGTAGATGAATGAGAAATGTTGTTTAATATGAAATGTTTCGCATAACTCATCGACATCTTTGTTTTTAAACAATTTACCATTATCAATAGAAATGGAAGAATGGATTCCATATCAACATGTTATGTAATTCAAGATAAACATGGAAATATTTTTTCCTTTAGCAATGATTAATGGTATATCTTCAACCCATTTGGTGAAATACTCAGCAGCCGTGA
Source organism: Thuja plicata (assembly GCA_018584345.1). NCBI lineage: Eukaryota > Viridiplantae > Streptophyta > Pinopsida > Cupressales > Cupressaceae > Thuja > Thuja plicata. Next base: position 2,192,067 of record MU225994.1, read on the forward strand.
TGCTAAACTTATGTGTATTGTAGGATGATGGATATATATGACCCATTAAATCAAGTCCCCATTAACAAAATGGCCATGGATTTGTGAGAGGTTGGAGCTCCTGAGAAGGTGCATGTATGATATTCCCATGAATCTGGCATTTCTTGCACTATTTAGCAAACTAAAAAGAATCTTGCTCAATATTAAGCCTATAGTACCCTATCTGTAAGAGTTTCTTAGCTAGGGTAAGGCCACTTAAATGCGCTCCACAAATACCTTTGTGAACTTATTTTAAGGTATTTTTAGTCTCTTCACATTCAAGACATCTAAGGAGAGTCTCATTAAGACCTCTGTGATAGAGGGTATCAATGATTAAGGAATAACGAGCAAATTGGCGTATAAAATTTTGTTTTTTTGTTTTTAGAAAAATCACATGGAAGGGTGTTGTCTTTCAATAAGTATAGATGTTTCTGTAGCATGAGGAATCACCCACTAATTGGAAAATTATTTTAGAATCATGACTATCATGGGTGAGATTAGATAATTCTTCCTCCAGGAACTCATAACGAGATTTCTACTCAGGAACCTGTTGAAATGACGCAAGAGTAGCCATGGAATCTGCAACTTTGTTATCTGATCTTGGAATATGTTCAAATGTAATATCAAAAAAGTATTTGTTGAAATCATTGACCATCCTCTTATATGACATCATCTTTTCATCTTTTATTTGATTGTCATCATTTATCTAATTTATTACAAGTTGAGAATCTCCATACACATGAAGTTTTATTATTTTCCATTCTAAAGCCATTTTCAGACCAGTCATTATGCATCATATTCTTCTATGTTGTTGGTACAAGAGAACATTAATTTGTAGGACTTTAGGATTATATGTCCTTGATGTGTGATGAACAATATTCCAGCACCTGATCCATATTGAGTATATGATCCATCAAAGTATAATTTCCAGGGTAACTTTTTAATTATAAGGATAGTTGCATCTGGAAATTCAATGCGCAAAGGATTTTCATCTTGTAGTGGTGCTTCAACCAATTGATCTAAAATTACTTGACCTTTGGTATCTTTCCTATCCACATATTCAAGGTCAAACTTGCTCAGTATCATTAGCCACTTTTCTAATCTCCCTTTTAATGTTGCTTTGCTAAGAAGGTATTTCATGGGGTCTATCCTAGCTATAATTTTGATAGGATGTGCCAACATATAGTGTCAAAATTTATGAGATGTGAATACCACTGCTAGACACACACTTTCAATAGCTATATAATTGAGCTCATAATTGATTATTGTCTTGCTAATATAATATATACCTCTCTCCTTTCCATCAAAGTCTTGTTGAACTAAAGAGCTCCTAGCGATTTTTTTGTGTCAGATAGATAGAGAAAGAGTGGTTTCCCTTCTATGGGTGACATTAGAATGGGTGGATTCATCAATTATTTATTTAATTGATCAAAAGCATCTTCACATGTTTTTTCCCACTGGAATGTAATATTATTATGTAGTAACTGAGTGAAAGAATGACACATGTCTGCCAGTTGTGAACTAAACCTCTGAATGGATTATAACCTTCCTTGTAAAGAGCTTAGCTGAATGATGTTTTCAATAGATTTCATTTCCATTATTGCTTGCACCTTTACTGGATCTTCCTCTATTCCTCATGCTAAATCTATGTAACCCAAGATTTTCTAGATGTGACTTCAAAAGTACACTTCTTTAGATTGACACCTTGAACTTTTCCAATCATTGAAAGATATTATCTAGAGCGTTGAGGTGTTCTTGTCTAGTGAATGATTTTCCTAGTTTATCATCAACATAATCTTCTATGAATGTATGCATCATGCCATGAAAAATTGTAGTCATTGCACAGTGATATGTTTAACCTTTAGCCCAAAAGACACCACATTCCAACAAAATGTGCCCCAAGGACATGAGAATTTTTTTTAATCTTGATCTTCTAGTGCTATCTTTATTTGAGTGTAACCAAAAAAATCATCCATTAGAGATAACATAGAAAGACCAATTGTTATATCCACAATGGTGTCTATACTAGGAAAAGGAAAGTCATCCTTCAAGAATGCTTTGTTTATATCTTTGAAATCTGTGCAAATTATGATACTTTTGTCTAGTTTAGAAACAAGTAAAATGTTAGATATCCACTCTGGATAGAAAATTGATCAAATAAACCCCACATCTAATAGCTTTTTCAGTTCTTCTTTCACTAGAAATTTTATATGTAGATGTTGAAAATGAGATGAGTAACTGAGAGGGGAGGGGTGAATCAATTGCTACAAAAACAAATCCAATTCCCTTAGATGTCTTGAACAAATTAGTCAATGTTGCTCAGTCAACATAGATATTTCTCTGTCACTCGGTTAACATAGCAAATATTAAGATATTAAATATGATTATCTTTAGTAATTAATTGCAAAAACATAAACCATAAAGGAAATGAAATGTACACAAATAACACCAAGATTTAACGTGGAAACCCAATATGGGAAAACCCACCAATTGCAACTAGTTACTGATTTTCACTCTTCTAAAGTGAGCCCTGTTAGGAGCCAACCTTGTTAAAGGTTGCAATAACACACTGTTAGGTGTGACCCTGTTAGAGGATTTAATCACCCTCTAAGGAGTGGCCTTGTGAGAGGTCTTCAAACACTTCAATATAGAAATGTCACCTTGTGAAAATATTTACAAAAGACTGTTAACTCTACTCTGTTAAGAGATTTGAATCACTGATACAATTGTTAGAAAGTAACAATGGATTGACCTTATTGTATATGCAACTAGCTTTGTTGATTTAGATCTTGCTATGGTTGTAAATTGGATCCTCACTGATCAAATGTTCTATTGTATCTCTCTTCGGATGATCTATCCTTAATCACAATCCCATCTAATTTTGCCTTTGCTCTTCATATCATGTTCATCCACTAATTCAATTTACTTCACTTTTCGATCCAAACTTGACATTATATATATATATATAGACCTTGTCAAGTCAACCTCTATAACCTTTCAACTGAATAATAAAACTCAAATTTGTCAGCCTCAGATGCCTAATTAAACATAAAATGTAATCATATGTTAGTCAGCTGACACTAACTGTTTAACTCGGTCAAAACTAAAATTCTTCAACGCCCGACCAACACTGTAATGCCCAAGTGAACTCGGTAAGAACTAAAATTCTTCAATACCCGACTGAGCTTGGAGAACACTGAGATTCACTTGGCATCCACTAACTCTGCTCGGTTTGGATGTAGACATTTGTGTAACATCACTACATAAGTGCATATACATGTGTAACAACAATGACAATACACAATTAAATATTTGTCATCAACAATCTCCCTCCTTGGCATTGATGGAAACACAACATGTCATAATACATAGAATTTTAGAGCAACAGTAAGATGAATCAAATTTTATTACTGTCTTTAGATTCATTCTAATTCATATTCCTAAGACTCCTTCTGTCAACAATAACTGAGAAAAAATTCTCCCTCTTACATATGTCTTTGTCTCTGATAATAAAGTTCTCCCTCTGTCATCAATCTCTCCATCGGTAATGTTTACTGTCATACAATAATCTCTCCCTCTTTCACTGATCATTATGACATATTGTAATCTCTCCCTCTTTGAAAACCAATGCCAAAGACACCAATTGACATATCAATTAAGTTGTAATGTACCTGAATGTACTGATTCATATGCAATGATCTCTGACAATCTGCATCAACATGTATGATCTGATCTATAGCTTGGTTGATACATCACTAAACTATTCTTTAGTGAGCCTTAGTTAGGGGAATCACCCCTAGCTTTCCTCTGAGATACAAGAATGCATCCTTAGGTAAAGGCTTGGTGAATATGTCTGCAACTTTTTCTTTAGTATTCACATATTCCAACCTTACTTCTTTGTTCTAAACCAATTCTCTCAAGAAATGATACTTTATTGCAATATGTTTGGTCTTGGTATGCATCACTGGGTTCTTTGAAATGTTAATAGCACTAGTGTTGTCACAGTAAATAATAACTAGTTCTTTGATTCATTCCTTCATACCTGACAAAAATTGTTTGAACTCTATGATATTTGAACTATTGACTATTGCAGCAACATACTCTGCCTCTGCTGTAGATTGAGAAATGTAGTTCTATTTCTTACTAGTCCAAGAGACTAACCTCTTTCCAAAAAATAATTCTCACCACTTGTGCTCTTCCTTTCGTCAACATTTCCTATCCAACCAGCATCAGTAAAATTCCTCAAGTCAAAGTTTCCTCCTTTCTTATACCATCATCCATAATCTTTAGTACCTTTAAGGTGTCTCATAATCCTTTTGATAGCCATCAAATGATTTTCTCTAGGATTAGCTGAAAACCTTGCAACAATACCAACTGCTAATACAATATCATGTCTACTGTGAACAACATATTGTAGTTTACCAATCATGGACCTGTAGGTTTTCTAATTTACCTCCTTTGAATCATCATCCTTAGACAAATTATGTCCAGTAGACATAGGTGTTCCAACTGGTCTAGAATCTTCCATTCCAAATTTCTGCAGTACCTCTTTGATGTATTTTGACTGAGTAATGTAGATACCATCCTTCATCTGTTGAACTTGTAAACCAACAAAGAATTTGATTTCACCAAACATAGACATCTCAAATTCCTAACTCATAGCTACAAAGAATGCTTTGCATAAATCATCATATCCAGTGAATAATATATCATCAAAAAATATCTCTGCTAATAGTATCTTGTCTTTAGGGCCTTCTTTGATGTATAAGCTACTATTATCATTATTTCTCTGAAATCCAATACTTACTAGATAACCATGTAGTCTTTCATACTAGGCTCTTGGGGCTTGTTTCAGTCCATACAAGGCTTTGTCCAATTTGTAGACCATATTCCTTTTATTAAGATCTACAAAGCCTTCAAGGTGTTCAATATAGACTTCTTCTTCTAGGATTCCATTCAAGAATGCAGGCTTTACATCCATTTGGTATACCTTGTATCCTTTATGTGCAACATATGCCAGAAGATTTATGACTCCTTCAAGTCTTGCAATAGGAGAAAAAATTTCTCCATAATCAATACCCTCTTCTTGAGCATATCCTTTACATACTAATCTGGCTTTATTTATAGAAACTTCACCTTTTTCATTCATTTTGTTTCTAAAAGCCCACTTAGTACCAATTACATTCTTGTCTTTTGGTCTAGGTACAAGAGTCCAGGCCTTGTTCTTTTCTATCTACTCAATTTCTTCATTCATTACTTCTATCCAACTTTCATCATTTAATGCATCATTGATAGATCTAGGTTCAATTTCACTAAGCAAACATGTACCTTTAATTTTGTTCCTTGTCATTATACCTTCTGTCTGATCTCCAATTATTTTCTCAGGTGCATGAT
>MU225994.1:2201027-2243614 GCA_018584345.1 Thuja plicata
TATATATATATATATATATCCTTGTCAATTCGACCTCTATAACCTTCCAACTGAATAATAAAACTCAAAGCTGTCGGCCTCATATGCCCAATTAAACATAAAATGTAATCATCTGTTAGTCGGCTGACACTAACTGTTTAACTTAGTCAACACTAAAATTCTTCAATGCTCGACCAACATTGTAATGCCCGAGTGAACTCGGTAAGAACTAAATTTCTTCAATACCCAACTGAGCTCGGAGAACACTGAGATTCACTTGGCATCCACTAACTATGCTTGGTTTGGATGTTGACATTTGTGTAACATCACTACATAAGTGCATATACATGTGTAACATCAATGACAATACACAATTGAATAATTTTCATCAACAGTGGATACATCTTTCTTAGATTTTTTTTATAGGTTTAGCTCTAGGAGCTATGTTTAAATGATGCATTATCAAATCTGGATCTAGCCCTAGCATATCAACATATGACTAAAAAAAGCTAATTTGTCTTTCCTTTAAGAATTTTATAAAATATTGTCTCTCTTTCTCTGTCAATGATGTATCTAGGTGTACGATCTTTGGAGCCTCCTCTATGATACTGTTTACTGGTTTGTAGGCTCAATCAATATTGAAGATCTCTATTTATGATTTTTGGGGAGAGTATCAAGTCTGTCATCTATTGGTGCCTCTAAGAGGTTTTCATCATTAGATATACCCTTTCTTTTTCCTTTTTCTTGATCTAATACTACCAATGTATGGTTTTCACCATTAGATCTTTGATTTATTTTATTTATTTTGTGACTAAGAGACTTGGAACTCTCTCAAGTAGAAGCTTCATTATTGAATTTCTTACTGGAATTTGTTTTAGGTTTAGCTACATTGATAAATAAGGTGATGACATGATCATCGAGAAATGCATCTATCTCAATAGGTTTTGGTCATTCCCAAGGGTAAGGGATTGTTTGGTTGGTTTGGTTCAAAGACAGTAAGGGTCCTAATAGAAACATGGTCATATCTTTCAATGATATCATCAAGGATGATGTAACTCTCCTATAGATTATCCATCACATTTAGTATTTGATCATCTGCACTATATTCATCATCGATACATAGGATTTGATTACATCAATATATTTTTATTCATGTGATTCTTTTGAATTGGAACCTCATTCCCATTTATTTGATTCTGATTCACTATGAGCTTGTAATCTGTAGATTTGTTCACAGAGATTGTGAGTAGCCGCTTTGTTTGTGAATGGTTTTTTATTCTTTGTAACCTAACCATTTACTGTTTTTTTTGTTTCTAAAAGTATATTTTATGGGTTCCATACAATAATCCTTAAAGGATCAGAAGTTATCATTAGTATACAAACATATAGTTTTGGTCGGTCATGATCATCGAGCGACAACACTCACCGAGCAACATCATTCACCGAGCGCAGTGGTCACCAAAATTTTATGAACACCGAGAAGTATATCAATCGAGAATTAGTCTACAGAGACATCACCGAGCACCAGTACACAGAGACATCACCAAGCACCAGTCTACACTGAGAGACAACATTTCACCAGAAAAAGTGGATCTCAACTACACGTCAGCTAAAGGACTTGAGTCTTTAAAATAGCTTTTTGCTTAGCTAGATAACTGTTTCTTGTGGATCAAGAAAAGCATAAATGATGGATTTAATTAGTTAACTAATTATATTCATGCAAACTAGGAGATCAAGGTTAAGTTGTAAACCTTTGATCTTAGAATTTTTCAAGAAAAGCTTGAAACCTAATTAGGTCAAAATCTTGTATATATAGATATATTAATCAATCAAGAACATGATGATTGTAGCCGCAAGGACATCTATGGATTAGACAGAGGTTTTCATCTAGAAGGATAGATAAAGAAGAATTCAGTTATCAAGAACTACATTCAAGGTTACAGAGCAAAATAGAGGTATTATCCATCACAATAGGTGATATATACATTTTGTGAACTTAATGGATCTGTAATCAGAAATTCAAGATTGCAAGCTATCAATTCATATATTTTGTTACTCTCTAACAATTGTAGCAAGCAGTAAAATCCTTTAAGAAGGTGGACTTAAAAGTCTTTATGTAAATCTCTTAACCGAGTGCACACATACATTGTGTTGCTGAAATCTCTTAACCGAGTAGACTTAACAAGTCTGACATGTTACTCCTAACAGGGTAAGATCATCAGAAGTGATCACAACTTGCAACCCTAACATGCACCTTCCATTCTGCAGATAGTGAAGCTTTGTGGGTTTCATCCTCACCACATTCTTTACCTTCTAACAAGGGTTTTTGTGTTATCAAATACTTGTTTCATGTGTTGATGAGTTTCATGAATATTTCAATATTTGTTTACATGCACTTACATTTATGCTATGATATTGCATGCATGAAGTAGAAAAGATACAATGGTCGATTATGCAAGAAATGATTACTAAGGTTTAAATTGTAAAATTTTTAGGGTATTAATTCACCCCTCCCCTCCCAGTACACACCCTTCCATTATTCCAATACCATAATGCCTTCTCTTTGTTTTCCAATAGGACCTTTCCCATCATATCTCATCCTTTGCATGATATATAATACTTTACTATGTTGTTCTACTATTAAACTAATAGTTCTAGCTTCTTATTGAGATTCCTCGTCATATTTATATAGCCATTATATGACATGTTTATCATCATTTTCTTCGGATAGTGTCCCTACTCTTATAGAAAATCATAAGTGGTTTTGAACTTTGTTGTGTATATATTTATGACCTTCCATATCACCTAGGAGAAAGAGGTAAATCTGGGATAAAGATAATGATTTTTCAAAGGCATATTCTCCAACTCCCTTTATTTTAATTTGAGTTTTTTTTTCAAAATCTGTCAATGTGGCTGCCAAGGAACTCTCTATGTTGGAAGAGATAGAAGTGGAAGCCTCTCTGGTATGGGGAAAAAAGAAATAATTCACATGTTTTATTGTATTACAATATTGGAAAGGAACTGAATCTTCTACAATGGTGATCTCTTGTCCATTATAAGAAAATTTAAAGCATTGATGATAGGTGAATGTTATTGCTTGCATTTCATGTATACAAGGTCTACCCAAGAGTATAATGTATGATAATTTCAAGTCTAGGACTTGACAGACTACATCCTTTTGAACTGCCCCAACTCTAATTGATAACATGACTAGTCCTTTAGAGGACCTTTCTTCATCATCATAAGCTTTTATTATGATCTTCCTTTTTGGATCCACTACCTCTTGAGAATATATTAGAGCACAAACAAGACTTAATTAAAAATATTTAAGCCAAATCCTCCATTTATTAGGACATGTTTAACTCAGTATTTATGGATCAAGACCTCAATATGTAATGGAAGGTTATGCGGATGGTTCAAAGATATGTTTTCCTCTTCTGAAAAAGATAAACAATGAGGTGTAGTCATATGTCTCACCATGTCTCGGAATTGAGTGACATCCAAATTATTCGATATAGTAGTTTCTAATAAAGGTTTTTCTAGAATGTCCTTGTGTGAGGGTGAAATTTCAAAATCTTTAATATGGATATCTATGTTGGAGTCTTTTGTAATTGTTATACTATATTGTATTGATTTTAAGTGGAAGCTGCTTTGGATGTCATTCCTTGCAAAGTGACCTTGCCTTGATTTCTTGTGACCACATTGACAGATTCATTTTTGGGGTTTTATTTGACAATAATTACATTAAACCTTGCATCACATTCTGAAATATTATTGATCACTTTTTCATACATGTGAGCATAATTTAATTTTTATTTGTTATTTGAGGTTGATTCTTCTCCTTTCTCATGGTTTAAAAGAGGGGTTTTAAATATTGTATGTTCTTCATTTATTTTATGTCCCTCAATGGTTATGACCTCATTGTCTATCGAGTCTTGGATGACATGTTTTAATCTCGTGCAATAATTTTTTTTGTGGCCTTTACTTCTATGGTATTCATAATAATATGAATCATTCCACCATGATGGTTTGACTCGTGGTTTGAAATCTCTTGCATTAGGCAACATTATTACCTTGTTTTTCAGAAGTGTTCTTGAAGTTTATTCAAGAGGCTCACCTGAAGGTGTGATCTTCCTTCAAGGTGTATATGGTGGTGGCTGGGGTTTAGTGGTCTCTTGATTTATTTTAAGATTATGACTTGATAGATTGAAGATGGGTGGATTTGGTTTTAAATTATGTGCGTCCACCACTCCATCATTAACAACATTTTTGTTTCTCATCTACAATTTTGGTTTTCATTGTTGTTGTTATTTTTATAACTCCTCGTATCCTTATAGAATTTTAGTTCTCCTTTTCTGACCAAAGCATATTCAATTTTAATTCCATTTTTCATTAGTTTATCAATTGTGGGTGGACATTGTAATTGAAGTCTATAGTTCATCTCGTTGTTTAGATTGTTAATGAAAATATCCTCTTTTCTTGTTCAGATACGCTGCGAGGATATTTTGTGAATAATCATCTCCATCTTTGCAAAATGGTAATAAATGGTTCTCCATTTTTTTGTTTGGTTTTTCACAAATCCAACATAGTCACCTCATGTTCAATATTGTAGGAATATTGAGTAACAAATTTGTTTACCAATTTCTCAAACGATTTGATGCTAGGAGGAAGTTTTGAGAACCATTTCATGATCTATCCTCCTAAGTTCCTTGGAAATAATCTCATTAGATATATTTCATTATGTGTGAATTCCATACTCACTATGAAAAATTCTCTTATGTGATCTTGTGGATCATAATTTCCCATATATTTGTCATATTTTGGGGTGTCACAATTTGGGGGAAATGGGATCATATTTAACTTTTTGTCAAAGGGATAGGGCCATATGTCTTGCAAAGTGTATTTCTTTGTAGAGGTGTCCCTCTACATGTGTTGGATTTGTTGTTGAAGAGCTTGCATCTTTTGTATAAGTGCTACAAGAGCATTATTTACATTAACCTTTTCTTTGTTCAATTGTGCCACATCAAAGTCTTGAGGTAGTTTTACACCTTGGTGAGCTAACATAAGGAAGTATTTTTCCTTATCAAATTATAAGACCTTTTCCATAAACTTATGGAATTTGGGATCTTGTTGAGCTTCTATAATCATTTCATCAGTTAATTATTCATTAGCTTTCTCTCCTCCATATCTATGGAAATGATTCTCCATATCATCCATGGTTTCTCGAGTTTCTTGGTGTTTATGTATTTGTTTTTGTTTCAGTTTTTGAGCTCTTGTCAAAATAGGCATGCAAGTGATCCAAAAGGTGTATTGTGTTTGATGCCAAATGCTATATTTTGTTGTGTTCCACAAATCCAAAAAGGAATTTAGATATCTTCCTATTGATAAAGATATGTTTATCAATATTTTAAGTCAAACTTTGTGTTAAGGATGATGTATCCTGATGGTAAACCTTGTTAAAATCGTTGATTAAAAGGATTTTAAAAAACTATACACTGATTCTTTTGTAAAAATGTAAGGTGAAATGTATCACTTGTGAAGTCTAGTATGATTCTTCTCATAAACTGGTACTGTCTTAATTTAAATCAAACTAGCTCTGAAAAGGGTATCCAAATCTGATATCTATTTTTCTGTAAGTGTTGAGGAAATGCTCACTTTTGCAGATGTGCTACAACATATGTGTGACTCTGTTTGGTAAATGTACTACTCTACGGGTCAAATGCATTGTTTTGCATGGTAAACGCGCTAGACTACACTATGTATGCGCTACTCTATTGTGTAAATGCGCAATTCTGCTATCACATAAATATGCTAGACATGGAATTCTTATGCGCTAAATTGATGGGTATGTGCACTTTTCTAGGGTCTAAATGTACTAGATTGTTGTGTATATGTTCTAAACTGTAGGGTATATGCACTAAAGTGTGGAGTAAATGCATTGAAATAGAAGGTAGATGCGATATTCTGTGTGCTAGATGCGGTAAAACATAAGGTAGATGCGCTATTATGTATTTTAAATATGGTAAAACAGAGTGTAAATGCAGTGTTATACTTTTTCTATGTGCTATTTTGCTTCTGTCCAAGAGTTTTTGACAGTTTTTAGGGATTTTGCAATTAATTTTGTGATCTTTTGATTAATATTTTGGATGATTTTTGTGTTGTGATCACAAAAATAGTGACATATAGCATCAAACAGTTGTCCTTAGGTCTCTGAACATTAAGTGTATGTTCATAGGCTTTCAAGAAAGCCCAAGTTTTCATTGGTTTTTCATAAATAAGACACTTCAAAAATATCTACTTAAGGAAATCAGCTTCACTGTTAAACTCTCAACCCACAACTTAATACCCTTTCAGCTCACACAACATGTCACTCCTGAAAGAGCACCCATGTTTTTGCCTTTCGGAGAGATAGTGGAGTCCTAATAGGAGTTCTTGCAATAAGTACTCAAATGGGAAGTTCACATATATACTCAAGAGGGACATATGGTAAGTGTCTTTAGGAGAGATTCCTCCCCTTCCTTGTACTGAGACTAGAACAATGTTCGTAGATGAACCGAGTAGGCTTCTAGTTTAACAAGTGTCTAGTAAGGGTATCCATTTAAAATGTCAGTGTATAAACTTAATTAAAAGGTCTCTCAACCTTGAAAACCAAGGTTTGATACACCATAAAGGTAGTAGAGGAGAGATATACGTAAGGGATTTTGTCTACCATGATTTTTATCACAATTGCAACTTTTTTTTATAGTGGGTTAGAAAACTTGGCGTTAGTCGTTCAAAGTTAGGTCATTCCCTCTCACATGACCTAATAGGTTGCTTTGGAGGTAGGAATTCTAATTAGCTAAACACACTAAAAATAAAAGGTAAGTTTGGCTTTTTTTTGTCACCCAATTAAGGGGAGACCATATACTTATCACCACAAACATGCAAAGCACTTTGATCAATTTTACCCTTCTAACTAAACTATGTTCCTATTTTAATGAAGGCAAAGAAATTGATAAAATTGATTGAAATTATCCATGTCAAGCCTGCAAAATACATGTCATTGTTTTTCACTCCAGGTTTTGACAAACGTATGGTTACCTTCAATGACAAAAAACATAGATCAGATCCAAGAAATTTAACTTTTTGTATTCTATAATGAATGTGCCAGAACAGAAAGTAAATGTGCTAAAATGAAGAATAAATGTGCTAAACTGATCAATAAATTTGCTAAAATGAAGAATAAATGTTCTAAACTGATCAATAAATTTGCTAAAATGAAGAATAAATGCGCTAAAAAAATTAGTATATGTGTTACTTTGAGTCACAAATGTGCTATTCTGTGTGTTGTATGCATTGCTCTGCATCTCATATGTGTCAATTTGTGCTTCAAATGCACTTTTATGTTTTTGTCTCCAAACCTATCATGGAAAAATATGCAGATAAAAGATTAAAAAGGGGCATGGGGCTCCACAGTGGGCACCATTAAATGCATGATATATATTCGTGTAATTATATTAAAACTATTTAACAGTAATGAAATATTATATTAAAACAATGCTAATATAAAGAAATACATGAAATCAAAATAGATTGCCTCAAAAATGTTTCATTGTCCTCTATCTCCAAAGATCCATTTGGTCATTATGTCTGCTCTCAGATGCAATTGTGACCATTAGGATGATAACTTATAGAATGAGATTATGATCTATAATATACATTATGAAAAATGATGAAGATATATGAATGATTATGATGAAAATGTAACAATCATATCATGACAATTTAAGCTAATATGCATGATTAAAGATGAATATGTACAATTAAGAAAGTTACAAATTATTCTATTATGAAGCTAATTTTCTGAAATTGAAGCTATTATGCTAAAATGATTGTGAAAATTAAGATATATATGAAAATTAGCTAAGTGTGTAGGGATCCATTTGCACTAAAATGATAGCCTATTTCTAGATTTCTTAAGGCTTGAGCATAGGTGGCAGGAAATGATGGTTCAGATTCATGCTGGAGGGCTGGAAGGTTGATATGGAAAAGGGAGGAGAAAAAAATTTGAAATTTTCCCTCCTCAACTCTAAGAGGCCAAGTGGATATTTCATGGAGAACCTTGATGACATGCATCCATTATTATTGTTTATGATAAAGTAGCACTTGCACCCAAAGGAGGTGCAAGGGATGCGCTGATAGGCATTTAATTGGAAAGCATAATTGAAGTGTTACGTAATAAAAGTAAGTGTTTAAAAGTGTAAATGAGAAGGAAAAATAATCAAATCACTTCAATTGAGAAGGAATTTATACAATGTAACTAATTGGAGAATAGCAAGGTTGTGAACCCCAAACAAGTAATAAGTAATGATTTACCTTCAAGATAAATAAGGAAAATTTATACAAAACAATTGTTATTGAAGTGAGACAAACTAAAATGATATGCTATCTCGTGCATCCAAAATACCATAGGTAGTTTATGACTACAAAATATAAAGTAAAGGTCTACAATGTGGAAGCAAAATGTACCAACTGTAGACCTTATGGCAAGACATATTGTCAATTAGTGTCAAAACACTTGGTCATTCAGTGTTGCCTGAGTATTCAGTGTTGACCGAGTATATAGTGTCGCCCGAGTGTTCATTATCACCCGAGTGTTCAGCATCGCCCGAGTGACAGTTTATCACCCGAGTAGTCTTTTGGACCCGAGTGACAGTTTGAAGCCGACTTTGCATATATTGTTAAATATAAATTTGTTTATTGCAAGCCGACTTATAGAGTTATTTGTTGGATAAAGATATATATGTAAGATAGTTTGTTTTATCCAATACGACATGAAGAGATTATGAGAAGATAATGAATATGGTTATGTATGTATAAGGCATGCAAATGGTAGTTTGATTTAAGTACAGAAGTATTCAGGACAATATAGTCTTATCTATCACATTCAGGTGATCAATTACATTCAAAGGATCTTATTCACCAATCACAATTGCACAGAGAAGATCATCAACTGGTTCATTCTCACAGGTGGATTAGAAAAATCCTTTAACAAGGTGGTCCTAATAGTCCTTTCTATGCTCCTAACAGGGCAAACCATTATAAGTGGTCATTGTAAGCTCTAACAGGATAAATTTATATTGCAGTACTAAATCTTGTGGGTATCATCCCCACCCCAATTTTACTTTCTTTTGAAAGGTTTCTAGGTAATCAAATATTGTGTTATGTGTTATGTATGATTTTGTACTTCAAGTTATTTGCATGCAAACAAATAAGTTAATCTAATTGTGGATTAAAAGGATTAAGTTTTATTGGTTCCTGATTCACCCCCCCTCTCAGTCACTAGGCACATCATATAATTCCAACACCAACAACTTAATAAAAGGAATTGTTTTGAAGCGTACTTGTACAAACATCTTGCATGGTCGAAGGAAGTATTGTATATAAGAGAAATCAATGTGAAACATTAAATGTAAATTATTGGCGGACTTTACTCTGTGTCTAGGTCCTCCCAAAAAAAAAAGCATCAAAATGAATTGGAGCACATTAGGAAATTTTGTATTTGTAGAAATCAATAGTAGTTGTTTCTTTTTTTGGAGGAGCGTATGTGAACCTGTAGAAGAGAAAAAGAAAAAATAGTTCAGAAACAAATTGTTGGCTTAAATGAGGGAAGGGAAAAATGTAAAGTGAACTCTTTAAAATGAGGGGGGGAAGTAACATCACATACCCAAACATAATTTGATATAAATTAAAGGCGAGCTTCTTCTTTCTTTCTAATAATGGTGTACAGATTCATTTTCATTTTACAAACTCTAAAGTGAAGGCGGATTATATGCGAAGGCCTTTCATGGATTTGACTCTATAGACCACTATAAACGTGAGTCCTTGTTTTTAAGATTTAACTATATTAATTTTTACCCTATCTAGTGTGAGGTCTTGTAACTTGTGAATAGTGATAGCTCATGCAAAGGCTAGTGGTTTTTGTGTACGACTGCCTCAGGTTATTGGTTATATGGGATAGTTGTTGGGTTTTTAAAATCCCAAGGTGGACTATTGTAGTTATCAAACTTGATTGTTACATATGCGGGCAACTCTAGGGGCTTAGAGCCATAGGGATATACAATATCGTTGACTTCTCCAAGAGATCCATTGACAAGATTATCTTCTATCCATAGGTTTGTTGTAAGCATGAAACCTTGAAGTCTACATAAAAGGACTCCTTGGGAAAGTTGGTCATCGTTATCAGATTCACCACATTTACATTGTGTATTGAGTGCAATAGGAACATTTAGCTATTTTAGCATTTTTTCGTTGTGTAGTGCTACAAGTCATTTGTAGCAAATAAATATATTGCTTGGTCAAACTCTGCTTGCTCAACTGGTGTTAGGTATTTGTTTGTGTGAGTGATTAGAAACTTCCAATCATGCTCTATTGGGTCTATGTTGCACAATTTTTTGTAATGCTTGGTGGAATTGTATTTGAATTATATCATTACCATCCTGTCTAAAAAATGTGTGCAATGTTACAACTATATTAAATTTGTGCCATAGATTTATTTCAACTGTGTGTGATGCATAGATAGGTTTATCCATGACAGTTGGAAGTGGGGAGAGGTCTCCGATTATAATTATAGAGACACCCCCAAAGGAAATGTGTTGTTGGTGGGGTATTGCTTCACATAATGTGTTATCAATTTTCAATAGTTATTTTGGGCCTATGAAACTCATTTCATCGATGAGAATGTAGTTTATATTTTTCATGTCTTCTTGAAATGTTGTCAACGTTTGGCCTTGTAGTGGTTTCATTTCTCTAATTGGGATCTTGAAGGCTGCATGTATGATTGATGTGTGAATATTAAATATTGTGATTTTTGTTGGTGCTAGAACTAGGAGTAGATTAATTTCTTGTGGTCTGCAATTATGTAGTACATTTCTTATGCAACTAATTAGATATGAGTTTCCAGTTCTAGTTGTTCCTTGTATGACCATGTATAAAGTTTCAGTTGAGCAATTAGTTATGGAGTAGTCTATAATGAGAGAAAGTGTCAGTTGTTGGTGAGGCGATAACCTATAGTTTTGGTTGTATAGATTTGTGTGGGGGGGTGAATATCTTGTTGAGACATCCTATTTATATGAACAAATTGAATTACAGTTTCATGCACAGCCATGAAGGAACGTCGTGCTCATCCCAAATGTGATTGGTGTCAAAATCATGCTTTCCCAACATGTTAAGCTTATTCAATTTGATATTATTAGAAAGTCCCATTTGAGATAGTAATTCACACTCTTTTAGATGTACATGGTCTTGTGTACACATTTCTCTATCACTCTAGTTTTTCTCTTCCAAGACATCTTCATCTGGATCTGTGCGATCAACATGCCACATAGTATATTTTTCTATATTCATGTGCTTCCAATTACTAATGATCTCTTCTTTGGTTAGGCCTATATCTCTGACTATTGCTCAAAAATATTTGTATAGAAGTAGCTCTCTCGGCCAATAGAACACCTCAAAATTGTCAGTCTTCTTTTGGAATGGTATAAAACCTTACAAAGACTTGGACTATTGCTTTTTCCTTTCTACAATTCCATTTGCATCCTTTGTGATTGGAAACATACGTGTTAGATCTTGTTGATTCTATGAGTGTAACTAATTCTAAGTATTCTGGATGTTGCAAGTAGGATTGTATGTAGGTAGATTGTAACTCATTGCCACCGACTGTTTGTTTGAGGTGGTGGCACACTTTTTGACCTACATTTAGTGATATGAATTAACGATTGCAAATGACGCGAGGTAGTTTTTATAACATATGGCATGTTTCTTGTGCACTTATATCTCTCTCTGTAACAAGCTCAGTCATGAACTTCTAGTATGGTTTGATGGTATGATCTTGCGGGTGTGCAAAAGAGAAAATTCTTGACAACATATTAACACAACTCTCTGATTTTTTCATCTTTCGATGCATATTTGGTGATGTATCTGAGAACAAGAAGTTGCGATGTGACAGGTTGGCAATCTATATTATCCCTCCATATGGAGAGCATATGTGGGTAATGGATGTTTAACCTATCACCATTTTTTTATGGTTCATAGGATTTTTGGCCTGTTTCATCACATAGTTATTTTGATTCTTTGCATTCTATCCAAGGAGCTTTATATTTTCACTCTACATGTTTTCATTTCTTATGTAGGCAAGTCCTCTTAGTATGTTTGGTGTTTCTTTGCATACAATTTTCCAACTCTTCATAATCAACACAAGTATTGGTAGCAAAAATTTTATTTGTGTTGAAGAGGCATGGATCATCAGTTGGAGTTCTATGTATCATGTTTCCAATTTTATATTTTGAGTGAGGGTTCCAAGCAGTGACGTATTTGTCAAAGAATGCTTTTGCACAATTTACTTCAAAAGGGTTTTCCCAGTCTAACACATCCATGTTTGGTGCATTTTAAATCCAAATGAAACCATAGATGTGTGCGGAACCCCAAAATTTCCATTCACAGTAGTACCAATAATTAACTGCCTCCATGAGTTTCTCTATGACCTCTTCTCAGAATATTGTGAAGCATTGATGTAGGTAAAGTGCTATTGTGTGGGGTTTCTAATCATATTAACTATGTGTTGTTTATTGGAGAGGAATGGAAATGTATCATTTGGTGAAAGGATAACATGTAGATCAGGCCACTTTGTGTCATCTACACTAAATTTGAAGAACAATGTTGAAAAATCTATGTGAGTTATCATATTCGTTAGATTTGTGCGACACTTGTTCCAATATGCAAGTGTCCCTCGTAAGGTAGAGCCAAAATGCATAAGTTCTTCTGCCAATTAATTGTCTGGTAGATTGGTTAAGTGGGAGAAAAGGTCCTCAATAGTCCTAGGTATATTATCTTCAACTTTTCATTTAATGAAGACTTTTGTGAGAGATTGGATACAGTGACACATCATAAGTTTTAGAAGGAAGTATCTAAAGCGTGGGTGTTGGCCAAATCTATTATCATGAAATCGCATAAGGTGCAAGGCATATTCATGAAGTTTCACTTCCCTTGATTGAGGTTGCATGGGTTGTGCATTTTCATTTGGGAAAAGAGTGGGAAATTCCATGTCAAATAATCCCTTAATGGTGTACTCATTAATGGGTGTTGAATTTATGTGTGGCCAATCAAAAATGGTATCACTTTCATTTTCTAGGTGCAAATTCTTTAATGATTTGTAACTCATGTCATTTGTTTAGTAGTATTACCATAATGAAGTAGAATATTTTATGTTACTTTCCAGTTCACTCTGTATGATTTTAGGCTCAATGTTTGTTTATGTTGGGTCATCAGTATCACTGTGAAGTATACGAAGCATTCCTGAGATGTCGAAAATAGTATCTCATAGTAGCGACAATGTAGAATCATTGATTTTGTCATCCTTGTAGTAAAAGCCATATTTTATTTTTATGCTAGTGCATTTAGAACATGACTTCTACTAACATAGAAATCATAACCCTTCCCATGCATTTTAGGTCTATGAATTATTAACACACCCAATTCCTAAATCCTACGGGGCAAAGAGGTTGCAATTATTTTTATATCTTGGTGAAAGCTTATTGTGTGACCACTATATTTTTATTGTCCACTATGGGTATGAGTGACTTGTAAAATTGTATTAACACGTGCAATGAGCATCTCTTCTACTTGTGTGAGGACCCTCAAAATAATTGGTTGTTCAAGTGGGGCCATATTGTCTCCTATAGAGAAGTGATGTATTCCTTTCTCAGAAATGCATCTCCTACAAGTGAGCCTGATGTTTGTGGAGAAAACATGCATACCAGGGTATAATTCCTTACATATACTAGATGTGTGCAACTTTGATAGAGCATCTAGTCTAGTTCCAAATGCCTTATTTATCGCCAAAAAGTTAGAGGACAAATTATCATCCATGTCGGGAAGTGATTTGTAACTCATTTCATTTGTTTAGTAGTCTTACCATAAATGAAGTAAAATATTTTATGTTATTTTCCAGTTCACTCTGTATGATTTTAGGCTCAATGTTTGTTTATGTTGGGTCATCAGTCTCACTGTGAAGTATAAGAAGCATTCCTGAGATGTTGGAATAGTATCTGGCAGTAACAACAATGTAGAATCATTGATTTCATCATCCTTGTATTAAAAGTCATATTTGATTTTGTATGCTAGTGCGTTTAGAACATGACTTCTACTAACATAGCAATCATAAGCCTTCCCATGCGTATTAGGTCTAAAAATTATTAATACACCCAATTCCTGAATCCTACGGGGAAAAGAGGTTGCAATTATTTTTATATCTTGGTGAAATCTTATTGTGTGACCACTATATTTTTATTGTCCATTATGGGCATGAGTGACTTGTAAAATTGGATTAACACATGCAATGAGCATCTCTTCTACTTGTGTGAGGACCCTCAAAATAATTGGTTGTTCAAGTGGGGCCATATTGTCTCATGCAAAGAAGTGATGTATTCCTTTCTCAGAAATGCATCTCCTACAAGTGAGACCGATGTTTGTGGAGAGAACATGCATACCAGGGTAGAATTCATTACATATACTACATGTGTACAACTTTGACAGAGCATCTAGTCTAGTTCCAAATGTCTTATTTATCACCAAAAAGTTAGAGGACAAATTATCATCCATGTCAGAAAGTAAAAGTGGATGGTGAGGCCTCTATTCAAGAATATGTGTTTCAATGTGCATAGAGGGTCGTTCATTTTGAAAGCTTGTATTTGAAGAGGGAATGGGTGGCTCAGTGTTTGGTGGAGATGTTTCACATGTGTGATGGAACAACACACACTTATTTATTCTCTATGGAAAGCATAATACAAGCGGCTTCTTTTATGAAATTGCAGCTGAGTGTGGCTACTCCAGAGCAGTGGGCTACCAAAAACTTGTAGATCCAAAAGTGGTTTTTTAGGTTTTTGTGTAGGTAGATGTGCTTCAGTGGGCATAAACGGCAGGTGATCTTGGGCATTTGTAGAATCTTGCAAGTGTGCATGGAGTGGTTGCCTTGGTGGTTGATGTGGGTGGTTTGCACATTGGATTACATGATGCGCTATTATTTCTTTTCTATGGAAAGCATAATACATGTGACTTCTTTCACATGATTGAAGATCAATGTGCCTAGTTTGGTTCACCTTCCTTTTAGGATCTTATACTTTTGAGTTCATTTTTTGGATTGCAAAGAAGAGGGAAAACATATGGTCACTATGTTACCACATTAAAATATTAAAAAAGTCTAAGAATACCTACATTAGCATCAAAAGTAGATATAGATTTATAACATTACTTAAATAGAAATAGTAAATTATTTTGTTGGTACTCTTTTCTAGTAAATTTCAATTCTCAAGTTTTTTTTGAAGTAGTTTGTAGTAGAAATCTAAGTTGTTGACGATAAAATATAGTTTGCACGAGAATAGAAAAGTCAAAGGCCTTGAATAAGCCACATCAATCAGTTGTCCCTCAATTTATAGCACAAGGAGAAACTCATATTGTGTGGAATAGAAAATAAAGGCAAACCAAAAAAGACTTGTTCACATCACAATCCATAGCATGAGTAGTGTACCTTTTAGATTTCAAATGACAACCATAAATAGAGGTATTATTTATAGGCAGTGTATGAAACAAATTTTGAAGGGGTCTTGGAACCCTATACATAGATAGATGACACACAAATAGAAGTCAGTACAAAGGAGAAAACAAGGAATAATTACAAAGGTCCATACAAAAGTACTTTTCCTTAGGTGTTTTTTTGTGCTAGGAAGGAAGAGCGTAGGGATTTTGTGTAACAAAAAGTTGCTTTCATCAGTGAATCAAGCCTATCAAATTCTACAATTGTTGTTTTCAATTGTTCTTCATTGTTATATATTTCCATTATGTTTGATAGGGTGAAGAGAAATTGATTGTATTTTAGATGTTTAATAAACTTCTCAACACTTTCCTCTACTTCGTGATTGAATTGTAGCATAATGTTACCTTACCCTCCAATTTTTGCTTCAAATATAACTATGTGTAACTAACTACCTTCAAACCAAATTGCAGTCAAGTCCCTCTTTTTGTACATTATGCCTTTCCCTTAAAAAATGTCATGCCCAAAATTTTGACTAAGTAAAAAGGATCAAGTATTTGAATGCCTTGAACCCATTGAACCATCGAACCCATTGAACTAGTTCAAGTAGTTCAAAGATAGTTTCGGTGGCTCAAGTTCAAGCGGTTCAAAGTGTTCAAGATTAAAATTTAAAATTCAAGGTTTATACATTCTTTGATTCTTCTATCAGATGGCATTGAGCTTTATGATTTCCATCAGTTCCAATGCTAGCAGTGATCTAATACAGAGGAAGTGTGCACTAGTCTAATTTTAGGACAATTTTCTAGACCCTCACTCTGTACCACATATATTTTGACTCATATAATATTTCATGAATCTCTCCTGTGAGAATGCAGAAGACTAGGATTTTTCCACATATCCGAACATGAGAAAGATCCAATGGTACGATGAAAAGTTATGTCCACCGAATAGAGACCAAATTTAACTGCTAGAAATATTTTTGGTCTGCCCAGCATAAAGAATATTTTCATTTTGGGTTAATTCATTCCAAATTCCACATGTCTAAATATAATTATAAATATCTTTTCAAACTTTAGAATATAATATTTATAAACCTTAGAAATAAAAGGTTTACAAATATGTGAAGCTTTAAAATGAGGGTTATCGGGAGGAATTAAGTGAAGGATGAAAAGCGATTAATTAAAAATATTCTCAAAAATCACTTATTAAAATTGAAAAGGTTTGTTTTAGGAGATGAGACTATATATATGTAAAGAAAAGAGAGGAAAATGGTTAAGAACCCTTTTTCTTGCTGGAAACTTATGCTGCAACAGGGAAAAAGTTTCTGATTTCTGATTGTAATAGGGGAAAGAAGGAATATATGTTCTATTTTTAGACAAGATTTTTGTGCAGTGTATTATGATCTTTGAGCCATTTTTTGTGTATTTGAAGAAAGAGAGAAATATATATCACATCTTTGAGTTTAAATATATTCTTTCTGATTGAGGTTAATGTTTGAGTTATCTAAGTCATCTTTGAATGTTGTCCTGTCCAATTTAATTGTGTATGTGTTTGTTATAAAATCAGTGAGTTTCGTTCATGCATATATCTAAAAATTAAATATCAGATCTTTCTTTTTTCTCCTGTAGTGAGAAAGTTGAGTAGATGGTTTTTGTGTCATTTATTTATCTTTCTCTTAGTCCTTTTAATTTGTTACCGCAATCGTGCCATGTTGATGGGCGAATGTTAGTGTTCCTTCTTTGCCTTTTGGTTAAAGGCATAATCAATAATTTTATTTATTGTATATTCTTTGAAGGTAGTTGCAACTTGTAAAATAAGTAGAGAGCACTTGTACATTTACCATTTCAAGTGACTCAACTGTTGGTCCTAGTTTTGTCTTTTGCTTTAGGGAATTTAGGAGCCATTTGTGAAAGTATTTTGAGAAAAGGATGAATCTGTTAACCAACAGATTTTTGGCAACTCTACTGGAGATCTAGAAACGAAAGATCAATGATTTCTTTCCTCATCTTTATTAAATTATCTCTGTGTACAGGAGATTGATGACTTTGTTATACGATCATGCAAAATCAAAAGGTTGCAAGAATGGGGAAAAGATCAAATCCCACCATCTTTGAAATTATTGAGATGGATGATAAAGTGTTGCATGAGTTATGGGACCATTGCAAAGAGAGTATTTCTTAGGCTATAAAAACCAAGCTAAGCATCGAAGAAGATCATACATCTTCTCTTTTATGGATAACTCTTTGTGTCAGATTTCACAAGCTAAAAGAGTTGAAAGAAAAGACAAATGTGTTGCAAGTGTATAAGAAAAAAGTATTCCAGCTTGAAGAAGAATTAAAGGTTGATGATGATGAGGCTCATGTTATCTCTATTTCATCTCTCACCTGCAACTATCTTGTCATGAATGAACAAGAAGTTCAAAAAGAAATGATTTAGCCGCATGAAGATCAGAATGACCAAGACAACATCAAAGAACCTATGAACAAGGATGACAAAGAATCATTTCATTCTGAAAATGAAGCAATGCCTTTTGAAAACTATTTATTCAAAGGGGATTGTATTGAAGATGGTGTTAGATCATTATTTGGTGAAGATACTTCAGATTGGGAAAATATTATTGGAAAATAAAATTCTAAAGTAAACATTGTGCAAGAAGTCCAGCCAAGAAAACAATTTAGAAAGAAACCCACAACTGAAGAGTTAAATGTTGAAAATGATCAAATGTTGCAATATCTTTGGGATGCCTTTAAAGGAAGCATTTGTGAAGCTTAAAGGAATATATTAAAACCCTCTGCCTATTGCTTAAATGCATGCATCAAAGATATTACCATCTTAAGATCCTTAAACAAGAAGTGTTGGTTTTGGAAGAGATACCAAAGGAAAAACTAGAAAATAAGGAGTTGAGGTCTTTCAATCTCTTGGTTCTTGGGGAACAATATTTTAGACCAGCAATGGGAAAATCATTAGCACCTCGGGATCACAATCAACAACAAAGGGAAAGTTTGCACCAAGCTAAAAATGAACAGTCTAGATCGTCTTCATCATGTGTGCAAGATGAACAAGGATAATAGGTGCATATACAAGAAGACCTTCTAGTTAGTGTTGGTAAAGGTATGAACAATTCATATTTCCAGCCTTCGTGTTCACTAGATGTAGATTTTGGCCGTGTAAGAAAAGAAGAAGCCCTTTATTTTAAGTTTGACCCTATGTTAGTAGAATGTAATATTCAAAAACCATTATCTTCAGCTATATACCATGAGAATAGCCTATCCTATGGCTTGCAAAAGGAATATGTGAATTTTGATCCTTCTTTTGTGTATCAAGATAAAAGTACGATTGTTGTCACAACAGTTGGGAAGAAATTGGAGAATAGTTTGAATGCATTGTATTTACCTATATAATTCTGTGGAGATTCAAAGATCAAACACAACCCTCTTTTTGAATTTCATGATCTTGAGACAACCAATGAGAATTTACCCCCATCGTATGATAAAACTAAACTAGAAAAGTGCATACCTGAAGATGATGACAACATAATCATGCATAGACAAAATAAATAAAACAACATATCTAATTTTTATGAAGTGAAAGCCAATCCAAAGCACAACACCCGATCAAAATTCCTTCCAATAAATAGTTTTCAGTTGTTTGAGGTAGTTGAAGATGGTATGGGTGGTTATTTTCGAGAAGCCACAAAGGTGTATAATGAAGATTGGTTGTTTGAATGCAAGCACAAGTACATAGTTTTTTTTCCATCTATCCAATCTGAATTCCAACATCAAAGCAGTTTCCACATGACACCAGTTTATGGTTACATCATATGGCCACCATTTGTTGCTTTGTAAAGGTTCATACTTCTCCAAGCTGGTGGATGGTTTCACATGAGTATTTTCTTGGCTTTACTCTTTGAGGTAGGATTTTCCTGCTTGCATATGTTTTTAAATAAGTTGTCTTTCCAGGTTTTGTTGTGCATAGCTTAGTGTTGGTTTGATGTCAATTTTGGCTTGTTGGTTATGCCCTACTCCCCTCCACCCATATGCAATAAGCTCCCTATGCTCAAGTATTTATTTGACTCTGTAACCCAATGGAGTTAGGCACTAGTATCTAACAAAGATATATTGAATTATCTGTGTCCTTTCAGTCCACGTCCCCAATCAGAGCCAATGTTACCTTACCCTCCAATTTTTGCTTCAAATCCAATTGTGTAATTACCTTCAAACCAAATTGGAGTCAAGTACCTCTTTTTGTGCATTATGCCTTTCCCTTAAAAATGTTTCATGCCAAATTTTTGACAAAGTAAAAAGTATCAAGTCTTTGAACCCTTTGAACCATCGAACCCATTGAACCGATTCAAGTAGTCCAAAGATAAATTTTCGGTGGCAAGTTCAAGTGGTTCAAAGTGTTCAAGATTAAAATTTCAAATTCAAGGTTCATATATTTATTCAATTCTTCTATTAGATGGCATTGAACCTTATGATTTCCATTAGTTCCAATACTAGCAGTGATCTAATACAGAGGAATGTGCACCAGTTTGATTTCAGAATAGTTTTCTAGACCCTCACTCTGTTCCACATAAATTTTGACTCAAAAATTATTTTGTTAATCGCTCTAGTGAGAACGCAGAAAACTAGGATTTTTCCAACATATCTAAAAATGCAAAAGATTCAACAGTGGGATAAAAAGTTATACCCACCGAACAGAGACCAAATTTAACTGCTAGAAATAGTTTCGGTACGCCCAACATAAAGAATTATTTCATTTTGGATTAATTCATTCCAAATACCACATGTCTAAATCTGATTATAAATATCTTTTCAAACTTTTGAATATTATCTTTATAAAACTTTTATTTCTCATGTTTATAAAGATGTGAAGCTTAAAAAAGAGAGTTATTGGGAGGAAAGTGAAGGATGAAAAGAGATTAATTAAAAAACTTTTCAAGAATTAGTTATTAAAACTAAAAAGGTTTTTTGTAAGAGAGGAGACTATATATATATAAAGAAAATAGAGGAAAAGGGTTAAGAATACTTTTTCTTGCTGGAAACTTATGCTACAATAGGGAGAAATTTTATGATTTCTGATTGTAACAGGGGAAAGAAAGAATATATGTTCTATTTTTAGGCAAGATTTTTGTGTAGGGTATTATGGTCTTTGAGCCATTTGATCTGTATTTGAAGAAAGAGAGAAATATATATCAGATCTTTAAGTTTAAATATATTTTTTTTTATGATTGGGGTTAATCTTTGAGTTATCTCAGTCATCTTTGAATGTTGTCTAGTCCAATTTAATTGTGTATGTGTTTGTAATAAAATCTGTGATTATTGTTCATGCATATATCTAAAAATTAAATATTAGAACTTTCTTTATCCTCCTGTAGTGGGAAAGTTGAGTAGATGTTCTTTGTGCCATTTATTTATTTTTCTCTAAGTTCTTTTAATCAGTTACCACATTCATACCATGTTGATGGGTGAACATTAGTGTGCCTTCTTTGCCTTCTGGTTAAAGGCATAATAAATAATATTATTTATTGTATATTCTCTGAAGGTATTTGTGCCTTGTAAAATAAGCAGAGAATACTTGTACATTTACCATTACAAGTGACTCAATAGTTGGTCCCTATTTTGTCTTTTGGTTTAGGACATTTAGGAGTCATTTGTGAAAGTGTTTTGAAAAAGGAAAAATATGTTAACCAACACATATATAATTCTTTTGAAGGTATGCCAACGAGTTTAGTTGTAGCTTCATAAAAAGAAGTCACCCATATAAAACCTGTGTGATTTTTAAGATTGACTTGAAAAACATATCTATAATTAAAATCTGGAAAAGTAGCTACACACTTTGAACAAAACCAATTTCCTTCATTATTTTGTTCGAATCTTTTTTTACATTGGTTTCCCCCAGTCTCCATGGGACAAGATGGATAACAAACTTTAGTTGTCTTGATGTAAACTAAGGTTACTTTAGCAATGCATTTTAGGGGTTTTGATAAATTAGAAGGTTCTTGTACGTTTGTCTTTCATGCTAAAAGTGGAGGTGCATCTAGAAGGTATGTTGTTGGCATGAGAAGATCATTCCCATGTTGTGCAAACCAAGACTGTAGTTGTTTTGTTTCTTCAATCTCAGGGTTGATAAACAATTGGGAAGTAATTAGTGTACTTACCACCTTACCATTATATTATGCAAACCGACCATTTTTTATTGTAATCACAATATCTTGTTGTAGATGGTACATCTCGTGCAGTTGGGTGCCTTCCTTTTGAGCTTCTTTGGCCCACAAAGTAACATTTATAGTGGAGGTAGACATATCTAACATTTTGAGACTCCTCCTAAGGACCTTAGTTGCATCAATTTTTATTTTTATTGTAGGGGGAGGATCCACACATATGAGATTTCCAACTAGATCAATACAAGAATTATTATGTTGATTCATGATATCTCTAATGGGTATGAAAGAGAATTGAAGTGTTGGAATTAAGAGGTCATCATCACAAAGCACGAGCTTTGAATCATTCGTTAAATTAATTTCCATTTTGCAGTTTTCATGGTACCACAAGATAATGTAAATGCACTCTGAGCTTGAACATTTTGAAATTTGAGGTCTACAATAGCATTGAAGCAAGTGACCCAAACTTCAGTTCTCTCACTATCAACCATACTAAAACTAAACATGTGCCCATCTATTTTCCTGTTGTTGAATTGGTTAATTTATTTCTTCACAGTCACACGGCCTTGTATCATCCACTATGTTTGAAATGGATTCAAGTTTCTGATAGGAGTAATAGTAGTGGGGGAGGCTTTTTCGCAGAGATGCATGAAATCCAAGCATCAATTTTGAAGGATTTGATTGTTTAGATGTAAAAAGATCTCCTACATTTGTGCATGTGTCAGATGAAGTTCCTACAGGTTGTACATGTATCTCTGGTTCTTTTAAGAAGAAGGTGGGATCACCAATGATGTCATGATCTCTGCATAAAACTTCTAAGTTGGAGACTACAATCCACCTCTAGAATTTAATAGAATTGTAAATTAGATTTGAGTTCTAAGTGCATAAGAAAATGGAATTGGTTTATTGTAATAAATACGTAGTAGCTATAGGCTCACCTTGAGTTACAAATGGTTGGAATAGGAAAACATGTGAGTTGTATAATAGAGCCCTTTCAGATTGTCTTTATTGTTATAAGGTCATTACAATTTCTTGGCAAGGTAGATTTTTTCAAATAGAGACCATCAAAGAGATCTAACTTGTATCTGATAGTCAACCCATTTCCTTGCCCAAATGGTGTAATGAAAAAAACTTGAAGAAGTGGATGTACATCTAAGTTGGCATCGTTGATAAGATTTACTACATTTTCTGTCAACAGGTGAGACATAGCTTAAAGGAGAGGTAACTAGCCTATAAATGACAATTGGTGTTAAGTGCTATGTCGAATAGAAGTAAAATCAAGGTATTCAAAGTATCAAGGAGTATGCAGATAAAGAAACTAAACAAATGGCATGTTGTGCTAAATGAACATAAAAAAAAGGTTGACATGACCACGTCAAATGTAAATACATATGTAAAAGTATGTCGGAATAGTAACCATAGAAAAACAATCTATTTTTAATTTGTTTATAGAAATAGGATGTCTCAACAAGATGATTAAACAGAGGTAAAGTTTAGAATGTGCACCTTCACCCAACAAGTAGAGAGGATTTTGTTGTAGAACTTGTTAGTTTGAGCCAGGTGTGTTCCTAGAGATGACAATTTTTTAAAAAAAGAGTTAGAGAAGAGTAGAATAAATTATATAATTTGATTAATTTTGGGTCAAATACAGTGGCTAGATTTTTTACTGCATCCTAACTTAAGTAACAACTTAAATGAAAATTTGTATTCCATGTAAGAAAGGGAAAAAGCAAGATATCAAATGTGAAAGTGTGAAAATAAAGACATTGGAAATTTGATATTGATTTTAAAAAGTTATAGAAGCATGTGTATGGAAATGAAATGGAATAAATATTTAGGATGCAATTTAAAAAGTGTGTAGACATGATGTAAATGTCTAGTAGGATTCAATATAAGGCATGTTTTATGCGAGAGCTGCAAGGTATAACTATTGCAAGTATAGAACATGAAATAGGTTGTAGGATTCTTAAAATATGTGGAAGCATGCAGTTGAAGTGAGATGGAACAAAAAAATTGGTTCTTATTTAAATCATCCCAACTTAAGTACCAGCTTAAACGAAAAATTTCTATTCCACGTAATAAAGGGAAAAAGCGAGAAATGAAATCTGAAAGTGTAAAAATTATAGAGCTTGAACTTTTTTATCAATTTTAAAAATTTCTAGAAACATGTGTTTGAAAATGAAATGGAATAAATATTTGGGATGTAATTTAAAAAATGTATATTATAAAAAAATGCAATGTTATTTTTAAGTGCACACAAAAGAAAGGGTTGAATCAAGCATATAATTACAAAAGTGTTGGGAGTAGATATTGTGCATTTGTATTGCAAGTGGAATCAAATTTGTATAAAGTTCACTTGTATCATGAAGTGGTGGAACATAAGACAAAAGAGTGGAAGGTTTTGCTGATTACATGAGCCCAAAAACTTCAAAATCTCTCTTTCTGCAAGAGGCGTAGTGTAAGTGCAAACATAGGTAAACTACAATGGGAGGTACATAAATGTACAATGGGCTATGTGTGGTTGAGGTAAGCCTAAAATGCACATCGAATACTAGGAGTGTTTTCTTCTCCATAGTATTTGTCAAAAAACATTTCCCTAAGGTAAGTACAAACTCCAGAGAATTTCACATAGTTTGGATACAGTTCTTGTAGTGTATATTCCATCGCCATAATTTCAGATTCTTTAACATTACATGTACGAGAACTAGTGACTTTTAGTTCAACATTCTTCTAACAACTAAGCGAACGACTATTTGCTAGATTCTGAATTTCTATTTCAGGAAACCCATTCCACTTGATAGACACATACGAGCCACTTGAGGGGATTGGAGAACTGATTTATGAGGAGATACTTGAAATATCAATAATCTGATTAGGTTGTTGATGATTTTCCATGACCTAAAAAGGTACAACATTATATTAAATGCTCTTGTAGAATTCTAGCCATTAACTACAAAAAAACAACATTACATTAAATGCTCGTGCATGATTCCAGAAATGCATACCACTCTGCTGCATATATTAATCAAATTAGAAATACATTCTAGCCATTGAATGAAAAAAAAATAGTGAGTTTGCAAGGTAAATAATTCACAATGTGAGAAGAAGATCTCTACTTACGTGTTGAGTGTCAGGCGATTAACTATGAAGTTATGAAAATAACAGTCCATAGTCTACAATAAGTTGGAAGCATGCATATCTATAATTACTATTTAGGAATGGTAAAAAATCATGACATTTCCGCAATACATTCTAGTCATTGACTGAAAAAAAAAGATAATGAGTTTGCAAGGTAAAGAATTCACAATGTGAGAAGATATCTGATTGCGTGTTTTTTGTGTCAAATGAATAACTATGAAGTTATGAAAATAAAAGTCCCTAGAATACAATAAGTTGGAAGCATGCATATCTATAATTACTATTTAGGAATGGTAAACATCATGGAATTTCCACAATAAACTATAACTTAAACAAGAGGATGCTTACCCAAATAAGTATTATAATTTTGGAACCATCTGAAAGTTTGTCCTATCTTTTACTGATTTACCGGTCCATGTAAACACTCAATGATGAACCATTTTCATAAGAGCGTAATTGGTTTACTCAATTGTTTTAGCTTGTCTCAATAAATACATATGTTTTCTCAGACACCTATAGAATTGTATGCACTCTATCCCAAATGCAAAGAAGTAAACCTTGTACAAATTCTATCCCATGTTAAGTAAAATTGTACTTGCACAAGTAGTTCCATTCCCTAACCACCTCTACAAGAAATAGGAAGTATACGGTGATGCCTAGATCATCTTCAAGGACAACTAATCTTGTTTGTAAATAAATGAGTTCCATTCAACAATTAGTAAGATGAAGCTGAATATATGACTGTAAATCTAAAACAGAAAGTATCCTAAAACCTTGTATCTAAAAATGATCTTGTTTGTAAATAAATAGCATCTTGAAAGAGAAAGGAAAGAACTTGCAGAACACGTTTTGTGCCAACTTGGAAAAACAATAACTATGAGAAAGGGCAACAACCATATTCATTCCGGGTACAACTATAAGCAAAGTATGAATAATCTATATTGTATGGAAAGCAAAGGACAAGCATTGAAAGTTGGGATCTTAAAATTTGTTCAACTGTGGAACAATTTTGAGATCTAACAACAATATTTTGAAAAAAAATAGAGCACAGAAAATAGAAAATTGTATTTTACCAATGGTGAATTGATTTTTCACATATGAATCGACAAACAGATAAACAAAATTTGAATGCTTTCCTCATCAATATGCATATATATTATATAAGAACTATAAAAAAAATAGTAAATAGCCAAAGGCTGCAAGTTTCAACTCAAATATATTTCTATTTCCCTTGAAATTGACTACGAAACAATACTGTTGTTTTCTTTTCTTAACTTTATAGTTACATGTTTTCTATTTGATTCATTCTACAAGTGTCCAAATTGTTATACATGTTGACACATTATAGGTAAGAAATGAATCATTGTGGTCATCCTAGAAACAAGTAGACATTATCATTCCCTAAAAGTTGGAGCAAACAATTCCTAAAAGGTAGTAAATGAACCCATATCGACATTGTTCTTTAATATCAGAAGCCTCAACCTTATCATCCTGTCTAAAGCTGGGCCTCTTATATGTGCATTAAGCAATACTTTCTTTATTTTTCCCCTAGATACATAATTCATTTTGCATTCTCTTTGTTTAATTCCTTTCAAAATAGGTGGGAATACAACCTAACTAGTTGACAAGAAGCTGAATTATATTCATCACTCTTCAATTTGTATCATGGTAACCAAATTCACATTACTATATATCGATAATTATTTCAACAAACAATACTATGCACATTTGGGAAATATGGATCATCTCACCCTCAATTCTCACTTGGGAAATATGGAAGGAAATAAACAGAAGACTCTTTTAGGAAACAACCTTGGATAATCCTTCAATTTTGAACAGAATTGAAGCCTCCATCGTGGAGGTAATGAATGCCCGAATCCAACTGCAATCAGTTCAACACAAATTTTACACTAACTAGGATGATATTATGATTAAAAACTAGTTTGGACTCAAGACCTCGACATCAATTAGCAGAGGAGCTATACCAAATGCAATCCTTAGAGCCAACTATATTTGGAAGCCTCCATCCTTGGGGTGGTGCAAATTGAATTTTGATGGGGCTTCAAAAGGCAATCCAGGCCCTTCAGGGGCAGGTTACATTATCCATTCAAGTGAGGGTGCCATGGTGGCGAAATTGAAAAAACCTCTAGAAATAGGTACTAGTAATTTGGTGGAATTCAAAGCTCTGATGTTCAGGTTGTCTCTTGCATTAGATTTGGGTATTAAAAAACTGGAAGTTGAGGGAGACTCTATGATCACAATCAATGTTGTCAGGTCAGGATAGACCCCCAATTGGAAATTACAAGCGATTCTGGACATAATTTTGAAATTATTAAACAAGTTCAAATCTACCATATTGATGAATCGCATCTTCAAGGAAGGAAATCAAAAGGCAGACGAGTTGGAAAATGAAGCTACTTTGGGAGAATTTCTCAGGCTCAGTGGTCACATCACCTTAGCAAATGGTCATCCTTAGTAATGCGAGTGCAAACCTGCTTAAGTCCTATCATTATTAATGTGGATGTCACTTGGCCAAATTGAGCCGTTGAGGTTTTTTGGTGTTCGCAATAGATAACACCAATTGTCATCCAAAAAATGTAATGTAACTCTGTGCTGTAAGATCAATTCTCCCACGGATCACCTCTTCTTCATGTGGTACAACCTCATGGGGTATAAAATAGGAAACTTCATTAACTACACATCACATCAATCTGAATCGGCTTGCCCTTGGGTTTTGGCGCCCATTTTGCACTCTAATTCCTATTTTTGTTCTTCTGACATTTTTTCCTTGGCAAGGCGAAGTTCTTTTAGGTGGGAATGGTTAATGTACCCTAATGATGAAAACTCTTACTCATCAAGAGTATTTCATGTTAGAGTAATAGTTCATTTTCCTTCATAATTAAATCACTTCAGTTTAATTATTAATGCTAACTATTATTCTATTCACTTAAGCTTGTCATTTGTAGGTGCATAATAATTAATATGTTTATTAATTATCAAATGCACAAACCTAGCTTTCTCTGACTTTAGGGTTTCTCACCTTATATGCCACTTTTGTAATTATTGTATTTACTTTTTTGGAAATAAGAATTTTACTCTCACTCCGCTGAGATTTTCCAAACCCTTGCTTCTATTTTTTTTTTGCTTCCTTGCTTCGTTCTTGTAATAGGTTTTCTTGCATGCAGTTGCTTCTAGGATTCGGTACTATTCTTATCAGTTCCAACATGGTATCAGAGCTTTGCTATTGCGGCTTATTCGAGTTCTGTTGAAGCAAGCTCTTCGCATCCTGAGGGTTTGAAGCTGTTAGATCATTTTTTGATTTTGTTTATTGGTTCTAGGGGGTCTCTATTTTTTGGAGCATTTTGGACCAAAACTGACCTCACAGTTGAGTCTGGAAGGCCCAAAAAATCTTAGGATTCATATAAAACATGTCTGATTTGGACACAGGAGCATCTGGCAAATTTTTCTTGGCCTACTAGGGCCATACAGGCATGATTTTCAATGCAAAAATTAAAAAAATTAAAAAAATACATCATTTTTAGCACAACCGGGGCGCGCCGCCACTGCACCACCCTGGTGCCACCCTGCCACCACCACTGCCCATCCCACCCGCCAACGCATAGCCCGCCGGCCACCAGCCACCAGCGGAGCTGCCAGCGCCACTAGCAGTGCTGCCCAACCCTCTGCCACCGCCCGAGAGTGGCTGCCACCGGTGGTAGCCACCAGCCCGCCATCGACCAGCCTCCGGCCAGCCATTGGCCTGTCAGGGTTGACATTAGCAGCTGGATTTTTTTCGGCAACCCTTTCAAATTTTCTGGTGAAAATTTCCTTTTCCGGCGGTCAAAAAAAAATTTTCGGCGAACCTTCTGACGACCATCAATTTTTTGCTCGTGGACAGTGATGGGTGTTTGAATGTCAAATTTTTTTCCATCTCTGTGTTTTTCTAGAGAGTCATCTTTTGGAGGGTCACTTGGTTTTTTGGCCATATCTTGGGCATACGGTGTCAGTTTTTGAAAAATGAAATATCGTCGGAAAGGTGTTTCCAAGCCAGACGTGATGATGCTAGTCTTGTTTGTTGATTTGGCTATTTGAGCTCCTATTTTTGGAATTGAAGTAGAGGATTAATTTTCCTCCCTCTCTGCATCTGGTGTTCAGGTTTTTTTCTAGTTTTTTCATGCTTTTAGTAATTAATTCTTTTCTATACGGGGGTTAGAATCATACATTGTGGGGGGTGCTTTTGCTTTCTATCATTTACTTTTAGAAAATGACCCTTCTACTTCCATCTTTTTCTTCTCTCAATGTCAGACCCCTCTATGGCCTAGCTGACACCACACAATTACCACACTTGGAAAGCACACATGACCAAGCTACTCATGTCACGTGGCTTATGGTCATGCCTAGACAAAAATCAACCTGTCCTACAGCGTTTGTTTGAGATTCTTTAGCACAGGAATAAGATGGATGAAGCCATGGGCTTGATTGCACTGAACATTTCTAATAGTATCCTCTTTCACCTAGATGGTTTGACCACTCCTAGGGCCATTTGGGGCAATTTTTCATATTTTTTTGGCACTATAAATGAGTTTCGGGCACTACAGCTTGATGCAGAGCTGACTACTTTGACACCTACTAGCTTTCCTACCATTGAGGACTTCTTGATGAATTTCAAGTCTCTACGCTAAGTTTTGCAAGGATGTGGGAAAACCAAAATAGATGATGAGTGTATCTTCTTGATACTCTCAAAGTTGCGAGGACAGTATCAGATCTTCTCTTCCACTTTCTACTCCACCATGGATGCTTTGGGTGCTAGACACACCATGCCTTCTTTTGAGACATTCTGTGATTGATTGACACGGGAACAGGCAAAGATCCAACAGATGGATGCTTCTGGCTCTTCTAGTCAAGCATTTGTTTCTCAGTCTTCACAGGGGAAACCAAAATAGAAAGGAAAACCAAAGAAATATTCCGCAGGCAATGAGTCTTCCTCCAAACCTGCACAGAAAAATGATTCAAAACCTCTAGCTAACCCTTCCAAGGGTAAATCTTCTTCAAAGTCTACTGAGTCTACCTCCAAGACTAAGAAGAAATCAGTTGAGACCTGTAGCTTTTGTGGCAAGGATGGACATCCCATTTCTAGGTGTTGGAAATGTTTGGAGGCTTTAGAGGAAGCCATGCAGGAGCATCGCATTTTAGCTCCTCAATCCACATCCTTCCCTGCAGGGAAAGGTCATGCTCTTACTGCATGAGATATGACTTCTAGGCCCACCTGGATTCTTGATTCCGGTGCTTCTCACCACATGACTCACACTCAGTAGTTGGTCACCTCACTTGCTCCTTGTGCTACTTCATAGATTGTTGTTGGGAACTCATCTCATCTTTCTATTTTGAGTTCTGGTTCTGTTGCATTAGCTGGGGGTTCTCTTCAGGATGTTCTCTTTGTCCCTGACATTTTGACGAACCTTCTATCTATCTATCTATCAGATTTTCCACTCTAGCTCTGGTAAGACAGTTGAGTTCTCACCACATGATGTGGTTATTCAGGACTTACATGATTCTGATATGATTGTGGCTACTGGGAGTGTTGACACTGCATCGTGACTATATAGATTTGATGGATTTGAGTCTTCTGCTGGCACAGGTTTCTGTCTTATAGCACATGCAGATTCAGTGAGCAGACTTTGGCATGAGCGTTTAGGCCATGTCAATTATAGATATCTTCAACAGATGAGCACATAGGCAATTGTTCTTAGGCTTCCACAGATTACTTGCACTGATGGGGTTTGTCAGGGTTGTGTCCTTGGCAAACAACATAGGGATCCTTTTCCTCAGGGATGAGCTACTCGTGCTTTGGCACCATTGGATTTGATTCATAGTGACCTCATGTCATTTCCTACTCCTTTTTCTGGTGCCAGATATGTGCTTACTTTCATTGATGACTTCTCTAGGCACACATGGGTGTACTTTTTGAAGTACAAGTCTGATGTCTTTGATTCATTTGAAGTCTTTAAGACATTTGTAGAGAAGCAATCTGGTCTTTCTATTTGTTGGATATGCACAGATAATGGGGGGGAGTATGTGAACCAAGCTTTCAGGGATTTTTTCTTTGAACATGGTCTTTAGCATCAGTTTTCAGTGCCCTACACCCCTCAATAGAATGGTGTGGTAGAGAGAAATAACCGAACACTTCAAGAGATGGCTAATTGTATGATACAGTCCAGGTCCATGGATTCATCTTTTTGGGCAGAGGCAGTCAATTGTGCCAACTATATTTAGAATCGGATGCCTCACAAGGCAGTTTGACATATGACTCCTGAGGAGTCTTGGTCTCATGTCAAGCCTGATGTATCTTCATTCTGAGTTTTTGGTAGTGAAGCATGGGTATTTGTGCCTAATGCTCAGAGGAGAGCGATGGAACGGAAGAGCTAACACCTCATTTTTGTTGGCTACTGCGAGGATGTTAAGGCATACAAGTTGTTTGACCCTGATTCCAAAGAGGTCCTATTTCGATGGGATGTCCAATTTGATGAGTGCCTTTCTGCAGTAGATACCCCATTTCCAGAGTCTACTTCACTTACCACTACTCCCTCATCTCTTCCAACTTTGTTTTAGGATGATGGGGATGATGATCTTGGTGATCCTCATTTACCTCCACCATAGGATCCTCCACAGATGCCTAGATGGGCTCATGTTACAGTTGATGCTGCAGGATCTCTGGTTGGTGACCCTTCCACCTCCCGTCGCACTCGGTCTCATATTGCAGGTTCTAGTCTTCTAAGTCATGCTATTTGTGGTGACCCTCAGACATTTGGGGTAGCGACAAGACATACTGAGTGGGATAGTGCTATGGAGGAGGAGTATTCTTCTTTGATGAAGAATAATACTTGGGATCTTTGTTCTCTTCCTAAGGGAATAAAGTTAGTGTGATGCAAGTGGTTGTATCGTACTAAGTTTGTTGTTGATGGTTCTATTGATAAGTACAAGGAACGTCTTGTTGCAAAGGGGTTTTCATAGGTTGAGGGTATTGATTACACTGAGACATTTGCCCCTGTCACCAAGATGAACTCTATTCGTCTTGTCTTATCCCTTGTAGCTTCTCAGGGATGGCCCATTTTTTAGATGGATGTGAAGAGTGCTTTCTTGCACGGTAATCTTAGTGAGGAGATTTACATGGAGCAACCTCAGGGATTTGTGCAGGATTCCTCCTTGGTTTGTAGACTTTGGCATT
This sequence comes from Thuja plicata, assembly GCA_018584345.1. NCBI lineage: Eukaryota > Viridiplantae > Streptophyta > Pinopsida > Cupressales > Cupressaceae > Thuja > Thuja plicata. The sequence goes on from MU225994.1 coordinate 2,233,098, forward strand.
CTTTGTATGGTCTCAAACAGGCCCCTCAGGCTTGGTATGAGAAGATGGACTCCTTTCTACTTTCTACAGGATTCGCACGTTGTCATTTCGATCCTACAGTCTACATTCAGCGTCTTGAGGATGAGGTTTTGATCCCTGTGCTATATGTTGATGATCTTCTCATCATAGGTAGCTCATCTTCTATGATTCAGGATGTTCAGTGAGCATTGATGGAGCAGTTTGAGATGACAGACCTTGGTCTATTACACTTCTTTCTAGGTTTGTAGATTGTTCAGTCCCCTATTGGGATCTTTGTTTACCAGCAGAAATATTCTCTTGACATGCTTCAATGCTTTGATATGCTTGATTGCAAGCTTTCTCCCACACCTTTTCAGTCAGGTGTTACTTTGTCTACCTCTTGCACTTTTCCTTCAGTGGATCCTACCTTGTATCGACAGTTGGTTGGTAGTTTGTTGTACCTGACACACACTCGTCCTGATCTCTCCTTTGCAGTTGGTCTTGTCTCTCAGTTCTCTCAGGAGCCTCATGAGAGTCATTGGAAAGCTTCCAAGCATATTTTGAGATACATTCAGGGCACACTTCTATATGGCCTCCATTGCACATCAGGGGTTCCTCACATTGTTGGCTACACTGACTCAGATTGGGCTGGTGATGTTGATGATCGGAAGTCTACTTCTGGCTTTGTCTTTTGCCTTGGCTCTAGTCCTATCACATGTTCATGCAAGAAGTAGAATTCTTGTGCACTTTCATCTACAGAGGCTGAGTACAGAGCGGCATTGCATGCTAGTTAGGAGATTTTATGTCTTCGGCAGTTGATGACCAAGTTTGGTTTTCCTCCTGATCGTCCCACTATTCTGTGGTGTGATAATCAGAGTGCTATTCACATTTCTTGCAATCTAGTGGAGCATCAGTGCACTAAAAACATTGAGCTTCATATGCATTTCATCCGTCAGTAGATTCAGGATGGTGTTCTCACTTTGGAGTACATTCCCACTGACGCATAGGTTGCTGACATCTTCACCAAACCCTTTGCATCTTTGTGCTATCTTCAGTTGCATTCTATGCTTGGGGTGACAGAAGTTGTCCTTGGGGGGTCTTGTTGAGGCCTTCCTTCCTTCATGTTTTTTTCAGCATGTTGTTGTATCTCTTTTTGGGGTAGAGTTTTTCCCACTGGGTTTTCTCTATTTCCCCAGTTTACAGAGATTTCTTTGTAGTTGGGTACCTGATCAGGCCTTGTTGCCATGACCCATTTCTTTTACTTTCATAGCTGTGCTATGTTAGTTTCCTCCTAAGCTTCACTTAAGGGGGGGTGTTAGAGTAATAGTTCATTTACCTTCATAATTAAATCACTTTGGTTTAATTATTAATGCTAACTATTATTCTATTCACTTAAGCTTGTCATTTATAGGTGAATAATAATTAATATGTTTATTAATTATTAAATGCACAAACCTATCTTTCTCCAGCTTTAGGGTTTCTCACCTTATATGCCACTTTTTTAATTATTGTATTTACTTTTTGGGAAATAAGAATTTTGCTTTCACTCCGTTGAGATTTTCCAAACCCTTGCTTCTATTTTTTTTTGCTTCCTTGCTTCGTTCTTGTAACAGTTTTTCTTGCATGCAGCTGATTCTGGGATTTGGTATTGTTCTTATTAGTTCCAACACTTTGAGCCATGACTTTAATTGAGCAAGGTACACAATAGCTAGTAGCGTCAGACCAATGACGTCTCATCCCCTTTTTGAAAGCCTTGCAGCTTGCTCAAAAATTCATAACTCTTGTTCTTGAAGGATCTCATTGGTTATTTTCTCTTCAAAATCCTAATTCATACACAGAGGAAAATAGATGGATACCCCCAAAAAGCTTAGGTCTGATTTTGAGAAAATAGCTTCGGACAATCCCATTACTTCCAATCAAATAATGGAGGTCTGCAATTATAAACATCCCCTCATAATGCATATAGTTAGAAAGATGTTGGGTTTTAATTTCCTAAACACCAATCACAGATACAAAGTTCTTTAGGACATTTGCGCAGGCTTTTTGGTGAGCATTTTGGTTGTGGCTGCTTCCAAGAGATTTGCTAAAGATCTTTGTGATCGATTGTTCTTAGGAAATTTCATAGTGGGACTACATAATGCAGTGATCAATATCGACTAGGATCTTACAACTCCACTTCCATGGGACCTGGCCATGGTTATGACTGTAGGACAACCCTTTCCTGGGGGTTGGCCCTCAGAGGAACTTATATGCTATCCCTCCTAGGCACCTCTTCATTCTATGGGGTTGGGATTGGGAGGATCACCAATCACATTTGAGCATGATGTAGAAAGGAATGAAATTCCTCTCCAAGTTCCTAGGAATAGAGGATGGCCTTCACGCACCCTATGGTGACCAGCTAGATGAAAATATCCCATGGGTGTATCAATACAAGTATGATGAAAAGTTGGATGGGTTGGGGAGCTTTGATTCCTCTGACATGGAGGAGATGAAGGAAGAAGATGAAGAAGAGGAAGATGAAACAGAGGATGCTGAAGAGGAAGAGAAAGATGAAGATGAAGAGATGGACAAAGAGATCCCATCAGAATCCAAGGAGGAAGCCACGGAAGAGGATAGTAGCAAGCCTAGCATGAGAGGTAGCCCAAAATCTAACTCAGCAGAATCTATAGAGAATGACACCACTTCTCCCTCTGTCTGATGTTTGTTTAAGCTTGCTTTGGGGTTTTTTGTTCCGGTTTTTATGTTTATTTTTTAATATGCATTGTTAATACTGCAGCTACTGTAAACTTTAATATTTTTTAGACTCTCTGTTGAACTGTGATGCTCATTTTGGGTTCACAATCCTCTCAGTAGGATTGGGATTTGAACCAACAAACTTTCTTCTGTTTGTTTCCCTTTCACGATTTCTAGTTTTTATATATAAAATCTCGGCTTCGGCCCTTTACAAAGATAAGAAAAACAATACTATGCACATTACAGTCTACAAAAGATACTCATAATGACAATTGTTTGAACTCTTATCACATACCTAATTATTTCCTGTGTTGCACGCCCAGTGCTAAGTGCTTTTTAAATTTTAAATGTCTGCTAATTTCTAATGAACCACCAATCACAACCATTAAATGTTTTATTTTCTAAACTTTAGTTCAAATTTTTTTGGGCCATAACACTCTTAGGGAATTTTGTGGCAGCCTTGCAAGGGACAGGGGTTCTAGGGCAGGGGGCACGTCCATAGGAAGAACTGAAAAAAATCAAACAAACCAAAGCTGAAATCCAAACATGAACAACAAAAGATTGCCAAATCCACAGATTGTTAAAGTATAAAACAATGTCTTGTTTCTTTTTTGAATGTTCTTTGACAACATTAATATCCTTCTATGTTGATCAGTATCCATGAGTCCAACCGCTGCAAGAAAGCTTGTAATGTCACACCAAATATTTTTATTGAGATAGGAAAATGTGTTCTTAAAGAAAACCCACTAATCAGATGAATTTTTCAGCAAAATCAACGATAAAACTCAACCACTTCATGGCATGATTTCAAGTAGATCACTTCAAGCTTGGAATTCCTAAGTGAAACACTAAAAGAAGAAATAAGATCATGCAATTAAAAATAGTTACCAAATACAACTAATTTCATGTTTGTTAACCTCTGAATCAAGGCCGGAGTCAAAACATCTTTTAGTAAAAACAAGACAATAGAAAAAATTACACAAAATATAGAGAAAGTACTTGTTCAAAAAGTAGGGACTGGATGCTATACACCACCTCTTTCAAGCAACCTCAAATCTTGTAGGAGCTGGTAATTCTTTGGAAAGAACAAGGTTGCTATATTTATCTAATGTATACTAGTGGAAACAAGAAATGCACAAATAGAAATAATTTGTATAGGGTTCAAAGTGGGTGAGAACTAAATGTAACCACAATGAGGTCAACCATGTTTTCATGATAGAAATACTCTCAAACAAGGCCTTTGTTTCATTGACAAAATTCACGACAAAAGACAATGATGAGTGAAAGGCCCAACAAAGATTTTGCTCGCAAAACAATCTTTCAAATCTGATTGACTGCAGATGTTGAGGATACAAATATTTCATGTCATGTTCAAGTGAGCTATAGATGTTAGAAATAGGGTTTGTGAAAAATAAATATAGGGAGGTGAAGAGGACAGGCTATTGTGCCAAAAATAAATTATTACACTTCATTCTCATTAATCGATTATGTTCATTCTTTGTTATTATTTGTAGCAAATGGCAATGAAAACTAAATGCGGGTAGGTAAGATGGGGCATGATTAAACCAACAACATGAGAGAATGCTAATGAAATATCATTGTACATTTTGAAGGTCTTGTAGTGTCTTTACCACTTTTTGGAACCCTATGTTGCTACCAAGGTGTCCTAGATGTGAAGCTACGAATGAGAATATTATAGGGTATAAATCAAAATTCATTTGTACTAATGATATTGTAAAGAATATAATTACATAAAGAGGATATTATTTTAATTTTGAAAGCTCAGCTATTCATGCTTGACTCATAGCCAAAATAATAGGGTTTGCACCCCATTTTCCACTGCTCTACCCATAATTTTCACATGTTTCCACTACTTCACCCAAGGTTACTACTACTTTTGCGCAAATTCCACTCATTCACACAGCTTTCATTCCTTCACTCATAGATTCTAGGTAGGTGGAGAGCTGAACCTGAGCTTGCATACTTGTTTGTGTGTAAGTACTCCTTAGAAAGATGAAAACTAAATGCGGGCAGGTGAGATGGAGCATGATTAAACCAATAGAGGTATGGGAGATTCCACTAGAAGCATGATGAAATAAAACTATAGATAGAACAGTGCAGATGAAAACTAAATGCAGGCAGGAAAGATGGGACATGATTAACCCAAAAAAAGGTGTGGGAGACTCCATTGGAAGCATGATGAAAGAAAACTACAGAAAAAAATGGAATCACGAGGGGAAATTGCAAGCTAGTTTTAAAATACCACTCGACAAACTGGTGTGAGACAACGTGATAAAATTTAGGGATTGTCGTACACGAGCTTCCCCGCAAGGGAAACCTATTGACTTAATTAACCTTTTTGGATTTAATATATTCAATAATTAGCCTCACATTGAGGTGGTAGTTGAGTTGGAAAGAGGATGAGGTCGATAGATGATGTGGAGAGGTGAGATGGAAAGTGGATTTATGGATGGGAATTAGGAAAATGATATATACAAATAAATTAATGAATTTATTTATTTAGTAGAAGAATTAAGATTTAATTAATTAAATAACATATATTTAATTAATATTTCTCCAGAACATTTTTATGTGTATACAACTAGAAGCTTACCCCAATGGGCTCAAAACTTAGCTAAAGAGGAGACATGCCAACAAGCTTGATTCCAAACTCCCCACTAGAAGTGCTAATTTTTCTTAGAGAAAGAGCACAAAAATAAAATATGAGAAACACTCTCCTCACTATTATGACACAAAACACACATAGAGGGACAAAGGAAACCCCACTTAAACAAATTATCCCAAGTAAGACATTGATTTTGAACCACCAACCACACGAAAAAGTTGCAATTGGCCCAAGAAAAAATGTTTTGCACTTGTTTCCATCAAGGCTCCTCTATACCTACAAAATGTTATCCATCAAGCTCCAAGTGTCCCACAACTACATAGTTCTTATGAGATATATCTCTACCTAAGGCCAAAATTTCCTACCCTGCCAAGGATTCACACTCATGGGAAGAAATAATCTAAGAGAACTCTTTGTGAGCCTCCTCCAATCCACTTGGAAACTATTTAGAAAAATCCTTCCATCTGTAACTAGTAGCTATCCCCAAATTTTGAATAGTCTTATAATTCATGACCAAAGTCTAACCAGCTACAATTAAACTATCACATAAAGGTTGTATGTGAGGATACATGGAAAGAATATGAGGATCACCATCCCATTGAATCAAGTAGAAAGAGAGCCTCCAAGCCCTTATTGCAGATCCAAAAAAGGACACTCTTAATAAGATGAACCCCTATTTTCAAAGTGTGCCAAATCATAGATCCCCTTCCCTCAAAATAATAACAAGGAACATCCAAATTATTAACTCCTACTAAATACTTATGTGTAAGAATGTGATCCCAAACCCAATTCTGACTAGTACGCTATTGCTAATATAATTTGGCTGCAAGAAATTTCCCATTCAAGATTTAAAAATGAAGACCAAGGACCCCTCATTATTTAGCTAAGACAGAATTCCACTTAACTAAATTCCACTTAGAAGTAAGAAAATCACCACTGTAAATAAATTGGTGTGAAAGAGCATAAAACTACTTGAGGTAATACAAAAGAACTGCCAAAATAAAACTCCTATAAATAGGAAGAGCTTGGATCATAGATTGAAGAAGAGTTACCCTAGTAGTAGTGGATAGCCATCAATGAGTCCAATGATTAATATTTTGATGTACCTTATCAAGAAAATCCTATCATTAAGGCCTAAATTACCTTCCACAACTAAAGGAATGCCAAGATAAAGAAAGGGAAGAGAACCAATTTGAAACCTTAAAATATTGGAAATCCTTCTCTGAATAGGTTCTAGAGTGTTAAATAAATAGATACAACATTTGGGATCATTGAATTTTTTACCTAAATCAGCTAAATAAATGTCTAACGTCTGCCTCAACCTCATGAAGACGAGTAGCCCCTACAGAGTAGTGTCATCCACAAATTGGAGGTGAGAAAGCTAAGGAAACATATTACCCCATTTCCAATGTTGAATCAAACCTTGAGAGGCCTATGAATTAATAAATCTACCCGGGTCTTTATCCATAATAATAAAAAACTAAGGAGAGAGAGAGAGAGAGAGAGAGAGAGAGAGAGAGAGAGAGAGAGAGAGAGAGAGAGACTCCTTAGCGNCATAATAATAAAAAACTAAGGAGAGAGAGAGAGAGAGAGAGAGAGAGAGAGAGAGAGAGAGAGAGAGAGAGAGAGAGTCTCCTTAGCGAAGACCCATGGAAGCTCAAAATACCTCAGAAGGCTCACCTTTGATAATAATAGAGAAGAATGAAAAAATAACATGACAAATAATCATCCAACTAACCTACTCTAGACTAAAACAAAAGGATATAAGTTGTTTTTGCAAAAAGTGCACTTAACTCTATCATACACTGTGGCCATATACAGTTTGATGAGCATAGATTTCCCCCGAGACACTGTCATAGAGTGGATGACTTCAAAAGCCATCAACATCCCATCCATAATTTTTCTCCCAACCACAAAAATCCCTTGCTCCTCTATGATCAATGACATGAGCCAAAATTTGAGCCTCTTTGCAATCAATTTAATAATGATTTTGCACACCACATTACAAAGAGCAATGGGCTTAAAGAAATCCAACTGATTAGCTTCTTCCTTTTTAGGAATAAGTGCAAGAAAAGTAGAATTCAAGGCCCAAAGCATTTTTTATACCATGAGATTTTGGAACCACCTCCAGCAAATCCAATTTAATAAAATCCCAAAATTCTTAGGAAACCCATCCAGACCAAGAGCTTTTCCCTTGCACATCTAAAAAACAACCTCTTCTAATTAATACAAAGAGATTAGATGAATGAGTAATTCATTCATCTCATTGGTGACTAATGAGGGAGTACATGCAAGAATCATATTCTCCTCATCTTCAATAGGAGGTGAATCTTTAGTAAAGAGAGCAAAATTGTACTATGTAGACTCATGAGACAAAGCCTTTAGAGAATAAAATTGAATTTATTTTAAATTAACCAAAGAAGATATAAAAAACCTATTCTGACAAGATTACACATAATTATGAAAAAAATGTGTGTTCTTGTCACCTTCCTAAAGCCAATCAATTTGAGTCTTTTTCTTCCCAAAATATCATCAAAAAGTTTTCAATCCAATTCTCTCACAACCTAGGACTTAGCTTTGTATAAATCCTCTAAGAAAACATAACCCCAAATTTGGTGAATGATAACATCAAGGGGCACTTCAATATTCCTCTTCATGGAATGAAGATTACCATAGCACAATCTATTCCACATATTAAGATGAAATTTCACAAGCTGCAATTTCTTAACAAAGCAATACATAGTTGTACCATATGCATGGGTACCATCTTTCAACCACTACATCATTAAGTCATGAATGGAAGAATTACAAAGCCACATGAGTTGAAAATTAAAAGAAAGGTTCTTAGGAACTCTAAAAGAAACTACTAAAAATTTAATTGGCCAATGGTCAGAACCTCTCCTTGCAAGGATACCAAAACTTGTAAGAAAACTACCACCCACCCCAAAAATAGGAAACCATAAATATATCAAAATGATCATAAATATATTCCTCTCCACATCGTTTATTAGTCCAAGTATAGACCCCATTAGATTGTTTAATATCAACCAAACAAAGGAAGTCCATATTTTCCCAAAAAATCTCAGAAGAAGGACCCAACCTAGCCAACCCCCCTTTTCTCCTCCAAACTTAACATTGAATTAAAATCACTACCTAAAACATAAGGAAGATACAGAGCACATGATCTAACATACCTTATATGAGACCGAAGTAGAGTTTTCCCATGGATATAAATTAGATTATACACATTAGAAACCAAAAGAACCTCCCCAGACTCCAAACTAGAAGCTACCATAGAAATAGTGGAATGCCTAGAAACCCGCCAAAAAAGAACAATATTTCTTGAGTGCCAAACAAGAGCCAGAACTCTAGAACAACCTAGGGAACCAATGAAATGACACTAACCAAAACCAATATTAGAAGAAAATCAAAATATACTATCAACCAAATCATGAATAACCTTTTGTCTAGCAATTCTATTCATACCCTTTACATTCTAAGAGAGAATAATCATTGAAGAGAATGGGAAAAGTTAGCATTAATGGGCTTGACTAATTGAAATTATGATGACATGTAACTGATTGAATGTTTGAAGATGTTAAGTTGATGACCAAAATGCAAAAGGATAATGCAAGACATTAAATCAGTTAATGGATTGTATTGTCATTGATGTCAACTCGATATAATCTAATGGGTTATAATCAAAGTGTCAAAGACTTCAGAGGATTAGAGAGATAAAGATTATGCTTTCTGTAATGCATAAAAGACAAGCATTTACATTGTGACTACAAACACCGACGGTCAGTAGAACCCGACAGATAGAGATCACTGATAGCCAAGTCACAATGATGCCCGAGCAAGAGAACTGACGAGCCGAATCACAAGCAAACCCGACGGCCAGAAACATAGTGTAAAATAATGGAGAAGCCCAAGGAGAACTAGAGTGTTGACCGACGCTATTAGAGAGTTAACAAAAATTAACTGGAGTTCACAAATGACAAAATATCTAGCTGGCAGAACTAAATATAGAGTTAACTGGTAGTTATCATTTTTTTCATCGACAAGATAAGCTAGAGATAAGTGATTGGTTGAAAGCTGATTTGTCTAGTTGGAAAAAAGATATTAGCGAGATAAAACAAGAGTTTTGCTTTAAACCTAATTGGTGAGAATTGTGGATCACGCCAAGATCAAGAAAATCAAGAACCTAACAACGATGATATCATGTCTATTTAAGAGACAAATCAATTCATTACAAATTGGTGAGGGTGAAGAAAAAGAAAAGAGGATGCTAAAGAGAAACTGATGAAGATCAACTTCATACAGTGCTGATCAACAAGCTGAGGAAAGAGCTAAAGAATTCTGCAAACACCGAGCAATAGAGCACAGCATCACCGAGTAGAATCAAAGTGGAGCAAAGGTATAAACATAGTTATATTGATCAGAATAGTTTGTGAGATTAAAATAGATCTGGAAATCTGCAAGTATAGTTGTATATGTGAACAGATCATACTATTTCAGTTTAACCATTGGTTTAAAAAGTCTCTTAACCAAGCAGATTTAAAGATCCTTTCTATATTGAGATGCATCCAATGGAGTATCAAAAAGTTTGATCATGAAGATATCATGAGATGCCAGATACCTATTGACAGGCCAAGTGAGTGTTTGATCAAGGATGGTAGCATAGAGATGCCCAATATCAAGTGACAGACTAAACTTTCAAATCCTTTAACAAGGTCACACCTAACAATGTGTTTGTAACCTTTAACAAGGTTGGCTCTTCACCGAGCTCACTTCAGAAGAGTGAAAATTTTGGGTTACCGGTCCCAAGTGTTTTTTCCCTTAACATGGTTTCCACGTTAAAATCCATGTGTCAATGTGTTTATGAGTCATTACTTTAGTGTTTTGCATTACACTTAACTTAATTGGATTGATTGATATACTCTAGATAATTTACTGTCTTTCGGTAAATTGACAGACTGCTAATCGGTCAATCTACAGTAGAAGGTTTTACAAATCATTTCGATGAGTAGTAATTTGATATAAGTATTTGGAGGCATTCATCTTATAGGACTGAAGATAACTAGAGGTATAATTTTGTGGTACTAAGTTTTAAGGGTTGATTATTGGAATATTTTTTAGGCCACTAATTCACCCCCCCCCC
>MU225994.1:2243664-2264797 GCA_018584345.1 Thuja plicata
CCCTCAGTTATTACTAACAAATTCTACTAATATCTCCCCACCCATTTTAATTTTCTCTTGATCCTTCTTTCAGCTACCTTTAGAAGAATTCTCAAAAGGACCTTTCTTAAGGGGTTGCTGCTGCAGACCCAAAGCTTGAGAAGAATTTTCCCTTACAAGATTCCAACACATCCTTATCCAAGTTTTCCAAAATAATATCATCCTACAAAACTCTAGAATCACCTGGAAATATCAAATCAAAACCATTATGAGGCACTTGCAGGCCTTGGAAAGATTGAGAATCCCAAACAATCCCCTACTGCTACACATCATCCATACCCATAACAATAGCCCCATAAGTCACATCAACTGGAATCCCTTCTTCCAAGACTAAAGTTTCCAACACCTCGAAACAATTAAGGCCCTCAACATTCTACCTATCCCTATAATACTTCTTTTGTCCCCTCTCTTAACCTGAGGCTTAGCAGGTGTAAACCCATCCTTGTCTGGACCACCATCCATAATATGGTCTTTTACTTTGTCCCCTTTATCCACATTTAGAGTCAAGGAAGGAGGATAATTATGAGCCCCAAAACCTCTCTAAATCCTAGTTCATTACCATTTAAGGTGTCCATACTTGTGACAAATCCAACACCAGAAATGAAGGGACTCATAATCTAACTATTGAACCCAAGACAAAGAGCCTAAACAAATTTCTCATGGGGTCTTCACTAAAGGGGCAATACACTATCACATGCATTCATATTGGGGGGTTTAAAATGGGAAAAAAAGGGGGCAATATATTGCGGAAATAGGGGGCAAGGATTTTTTGGGGTGGGGGTGGGGATTTATATAAGACAATAGGTGTAAGAGGTATTGGCAGGGTATTGGAGGGGGTGACAAAAAGGGAGTTTGGGGCAATATTTTTTGAAAATAGGGGGATTCTTTAGTATTCCAAAAATGCATGTGTTATGATTCAGGTTCACTAAGTGAAGCCCCTGTGAAATTTCCAAATAATCCGACAAGGGATTATTTAGATCAATCTCTACATAAATACGAACAAATTTAATTATCTTTTTATTGAGGGTTTGTTGAGCTATTGTAGCCAGTTTCCCAAGCAGGGCAACGATCCCTTGCAAAATATCCTCTCTTCAAAACTCCAATAGAAGTTGCGAGAGACAGACCCAGACAAGAACCCTTAAGGGTAGTTATTCAGCCAAATTGAAACCCACATGCTAGGGCTTTATGAACAAGCCTTTGTGGTTGTAAAAGTAGGGTACTCCCTCAAAAATATAATTCCTATCAACCATGATAAAAACAACCACTAAATAACTATTTGTAGTCAATAAAATCTCCATATCACTCTTAACATGCTAAGAAAGACGAATCTGGGATTGCAACGTTGATAGAGAAACACATATCCCAAGAAATTTATAAATGAGAGCATGGTTCCTCCAATAAGAGACATCCTCCATAACAGGAATGACCAAAATTGGATGATCGTGTCTTCTTGGTAGACAATCATTCACTTTCCTAAGTTTGGGACCCTCATCCACACATAATGTGTCTGATGGTCTCACATGCACACTCAATGAAGAGCCTCCTTGCACCGCACCACCAACAACCACCCAGCTTGAAGAAACCCAATGCCCCTCCATCTCTAACAATGACTAGTATGTGATAAACACTCTACACCCTAAGATCACCACTCCTTAGAGAAAACCCCTGCAAACCCCTCAAAAAGAATCCACCACCCAACACAAATGACAAAACCCCCAACACTCTTTGCAAGTTCACGATTAGAACTAAAAGATAAACCCACAAACTAAAAACAACACTCTGCAAACAATAGTAGAAAATCCCCCAAACACCTCACAACAATAAAATTCACTCCACCCTAGAAACCAACAACACCCCACCCTTTGGATACAACCCCAAACGCTCCACAGACATCAAAAACCTATGCAACTAGGGAATCCATGATCTGTGCACGAGAGATGAATCTCTTCCACTCCCATCCATTGTAATTGTAAACATAATACTGATTGCAACCCTAATTAAATGATAACTATAATTCTAATTACATCATAACCTTGATTGAACCCTAACCCTAATGATGCACTCATTGAATCCTAATAATAATTAAACCCTAACCTTAATTATATTTGAACTCCAACCTTAATTCTGCTTCAATCTCTATGAAAGAACCTTAACTCAAATTGAACACTAATTGAACCCTAATTCCAACACTCCTAAAAAAATTTGAACCCTAACTATGAGCTAACCTTATATATAACTTTTTTTGAACCTAAATCCTAATTAGAATGTTACTATAATTAACCCTAACTCTAAACTCAGTTGAATATTAATTAAACTATAATCCTAATTACACTTTAACCCTAACTCTAAAACCTGGTTAAATCCTAACCATAACCCTTACCCTAAATAAACTCCAACTCTAAACTTGAGTTTGATCCAATTTTAATTCTAACCCTAACCCAAGCATTATTGTTGAACCCTAAACTTGACCCTAACCAAAATTGAACCCTAATTAAATCTTAGCCCCAATCCTATGTCTAACCCTTACCATAAACTCTAGGCCTAAATCTAACTAAGCCCTAATCCTAACCCTATTTGAACTCTAATCCTAATTTCACCCTAACCGTAAATGAACCCTAACCCTATTTGAGCCGATGTTAGTGTTATTGTACAATATTATATAGATTTTATATGGTTAGGTTAGTGTTAGAGTTAAAATTAGTGTTAGTTCTATAAATATTTGATAAATTTAACTTAAAGTTATATATGTTAGAGTTAAAAATAGTGGTACAATGTTTTAATTATCGTTAGTGCTATAAATATTTAGTAAAGTTCAGGTTATATATGCTAGGAAATCTTTATTCATAATTACAACATTGACTCAAAACCCACCAACAGAAATGTACTAAGTAGTTAGATGTCACTATATTTAAGATCATATGTATTATTAGGACTCTCTTAGTCATCCTTCATTCTTTCCCTAATATCATTGTTCTCGAAGAGGTATATATTGTAGACCTCCATGTATGTTTAGGTAATGCTTATCCATAAACCTGTAGCTAGAATTAATGATTACTTGCCTTAGATTGGTAACATATATTTGTTAAGACTATATACGATGCCAAGGCCAAACTTTTTGCCAAGCCCAATCAACTTTTACCATGTTGAACGTTATGAGTAGCTTGAGAATGATTATGTTATACCATCCAAGGATAAATTAGGATATTTGGTTCCAGAGTTAGATGACGAGAAAATGAATTTCACTAATTCTAACCTTGATGAGTGGGAAATGGAATAAATCTTTAAAAATTCTATTCTAGATACATATTGCATATTCCAAATGAGAGATTTTATTCCTGGTGTCTTTAGCAATGAAGTAAAACGATTAGATTGGATATGGAATGTTTTATTTTAATAGGGCCAAATGTAAGCTTGGTGTTGTTGTGAATATTACTTTAGTTTATTTTGGAGGAAAGGCCCTATACTAATAAATGTTGTAATATAATCATACCAATAATATACCTAAATATGAAGCACTAACACTTGGATTATAGTTTGCTAAAATGAAAATGATCAAAATGTTACAAGTATTTAAAGGTATTAAGGTAGCAATGAAGCAAGTCAAATGTCTTTTAAATACAAAAAACCCATCACTAAAATCTTAAAGGCAAAAATGATGGGATATGTTGGAATCATTCAAGGTTGTAAATATTTAGGTTATCCCATGGAATTTTAATAATGAAAATGACAAAATGACTATAATTGGCTTACGATTCCATTCTGAAGCTCTCAAGACAAATAAGGGTCAATTCAACTTTGTGATTAGGCTATCAATCCCAAATTATCCTAATCATTGACATTTTTTAGAGTGATGAGTATATCTATCTATTTTGCTAATACGAAGCAAAAACATTGTTGACGAATTGAAATAAAACTTGTACAGACATATGATCATTATATCATTCAATCGAAGAATAATAAAGTCCCCAAGGATTGATCCTTTGGAATACAATATTTGTTGTAATGATCAAGGGAGGAAGGGTAGACCTATGGTCAATAAATCAAAGGATTTCCTTAATGCAAATAATTAAGAGAAATAAACTTAAGATTGATGTTTCTTGCATTAGTGATAAAAGAAAAAAATTCTTTCAATTAAGTAGGGATTTTGATAGCATGATTGCTTGGAGTCATAATGACCCCATGCTCAATAACAAAAATACCATTTTGTGCACTATTGAGCTCAAACTTGATGTGAAACCTATCAAACTTTGCAAAGGCTACTCCTAAGGTCTTAAATAGAAACTTTTTGTAAGAGAATATACAAATTAACAAGATTAAGGTTTGTAAACAATAGCTTAGGTTAAGGTTTGTAACGTAAATTGTTAGTACTTTTTCTTGCAATCTCCTTTCCTAGATGAGATTCTGAGACCAGGCTGTGGGATTACAAACCTAGAACACAAACTCAACACCCTCAGTAGAAAGGAGACAAGAGAAAGAAAACATTGACAAGGTTCAAATACCTTCTACACTTTGAGTTCCACATCACTCGGGCAGGTATACCTAATCTGCACACACAACTCCTTGTGACAAACAATAGCTTGCAGATATATAACTGTGGAATAGCTTTCAAACCTATAAGTAACATGTACCTCAATGTTTTATCAAATCGTACGGGCTATCCCACTTGCATAAAGTATGTTTGAAAACCAGACTTACTCTAACTTCCTCCTAGAAACATGAAGGGAAAATATTTTCATTTATGTTTTGGATTAATGGGTCTCTGAAATACCCCAGATCTCTCATAGACCAGTGCCTTATCCAATCGGCAACAGAGTCAAACATAAGAATGCAAAATGAGATTATGAATAAAGAAGACAACACGGTCTAATATGTCTAATGCCTTACATCAAACATACCCCATTGATCAAGTTCTACTTATGGATGCACTTGTCTATTCAAATATGCAACTACCTTATTCAAAGTATTTAACCCTCCCCTTGGAAGAGACCCTAGAATAAAGAATACATTAATCAACATCCACTGACAGACAAGTTTGACATATCCTTGATACCCCAACTCATACACATCTAAAAACAAATCCCAAATCACAGTTATCCTTTAAATAAATCTATTGTTGATCTATAATAGATAAGACCAAAACACCCTAGATGCCTTAACCTATGTGATTCAGGAAGCATAATGGAGACAACTTGATAACAAAAAAATCATGTTGAAGTTTCATTCATAAAACTAACTATTACATTGATGTTCTTCTCTAAAACTAGAAAGGGATCAAGAACACCCTATGTGTAGAGAAAAGGCAGAAATATTTACAAAAGAACCACACTTGGAACATGCCTTGCCTTGCAAAGGATTCAAAACCCTTACAACAGAGAAAAGAAAGACATTTATAGAAGGAAACCCTAGAATCAAATCCCATTGACATTTGTCCTTCCATATCTGATTTGCACTTGTCTTCTTTCCTCAACTGATTTGATCTTTCTTCAAAAGATTTGATCGACACAACCACTTGTCTAAAAACATTAACTCGGTCAATTAAAAGCAGATCCATCAACAAGTTGATCAAAACCCTAAAATAGCACTAGTCAACAAAAACAAATCTAGTCAACAAAAGACTATCCTCTCAGCACCCTACAGCCTCATAAATTTGACCCACAAGATCAGATTTAAAATTTACTTCATCTGCAACCTTGAAAACAACACCGCCACTTGAAAACCCTGAGAAATATATTTGAATATTTGAAAATCTAATTCTAATGGCTACAGGTGGTGCGGAATTCCCTATCGATGACCAAGATTCAATCTTTTAGCAACTTTAAAATATGGTCGTTGATCCTCTTTTAAATATACTCGCGACCCAAGATCTGATTCGGACACGCGTCACTCTGTCGTGATGCCTTGATAACTATCATCCTTGCATCTTCACTTTAAGGCATAGTGCCCATCGCACGATCAAAATCAATCTGTTCGATCTTTATTTTCCTTTCAATGCTGACTCAAATCTGAGAAAACCACGTGGCAAACAGTCGCGAACCTGCAATGAATATCCTTTGGGCATCTTTCTTTTAAGGCATTGCGACAACCATCAGATCAAACTCAACTTGATCTACCTTTATCCCTGCCTTAGCTCTGGCCACTTTACATGTGTCGCATAGTCGTGAACCCGCAATGGATAACTTCCTGCATCTTGAGCTTCACGAGATTACGCCCACCACACGATCAAAAGATCTTATCCATTGATTAACTATAACTTTAACCCTAGGCAAGACCCACGACGATAGGATGTCATGCCAAATAGTCGCAATGCCTCGATTAGTAACCACCGATCAACTTTTATTTAAGGCTTTACGTCGACCATAGGATCACCTCTGATCTGACCATGCATTAAGTTACCTTTAACTCAGTTCAGGCCCACACTTTCCACGTGTTTGCCTGTCTTGATGCCGCAAAGATTAACTGTTTGGCATGATCTATTAGTGGGAAAACGCCAACCACTGGATTAAAACAGATCTGACAGTGCAAGATCATCGCCGCTAGCCGTTAAAGGAGGGACAATTGGCATCATGGCGTGATGCCTTGAAGAGTAAATTGAGCACATCTTACGTTTGAGGGATAGCGACAATCGTTGGATGAAAAGGAACTTGCTCGAGGCTTGGGAGAAATAAAAGCTTGCGGGGACTTTAGACTTAGCGGAAAAATTAATACACCGCCCCGTTTAGGATTTAGGAAACAATAAAGAGGTGGCCCCACTCGACGACAACATTAGACACATGGGTTTAGGACTTAAGTGACCCAAGAAGGTAATATGACTTTAAAACAAGAGCATGAGACCTAGGGTTTAGAGTAAATTCATACCAAGGGCTAAAAATTTGCAAATAGGGCTCAAGGACCAGGCCTAAAACAAGGAGAAAAAGCACTATTTGAACCAGGGAAATATTAGTCCTAACATAACTTATGATGGACCACATGAAATTTAATGTCACTAACATTCAATAGATATGAAACTCATCTAAGTTATATCTTGTCACATGAAATCTAATTTTTATTTAAACATTAATTCGTTTTGCAACACTTTTTTCTCTAATTTTACCTACAAAAAACTACCATCTTGCCAAATTCATTTTCAATTTTTAAGTCAACTATAACCAAAATACATGTCTTTTCTCATACAATTCACTATAATTACAAATCATGTACTCGCATTGGTAATCTACAACCCATCAAAACTCACTTTTTAACTTCGATTCTCCTCTCATCACCAGTTTATGAACTTATGCATAGTGTTAAGATATCATGTTGGCTTGATATTACTTATAAATTTTGAATTATTTTCTGTAACATCAATCTATTGACATGATTATACAAGTACTTCAAGCATCATGCAAGCCAGCCAACTATACTATCAGTAGAAAGTGTAATTTTACTTCTGCATATAAAATTTTATGATTTAATTATACCTAAAGACCCCCAAAATTGAAATCAATTAAATGCGAAAAAAATTGTGAATTTGTGAGCTCGCATTTATTCTAGCTCTCTCTTGGCTCTCTCAAAAAGGAAACAAATGTGAAGCACAACAGAGACCAAATCCACGTCAACTTATTTAAATTGAATAGATGGTCTTATACCTGTAATTAAATGCCAAATGGTAGACCACAGCAATAGAATGGGGTAAAGAATAATCAAGAGATTCTCTTCCATCATCAATAGAATGGGGTAAAGAATAATCAAGAGATTCTCTTCCATCATCTCTTAAGCTTGATAGATTATAAGGATTTTTCTTGCTTTTCCATCTATTCAAGTGCAATTTCATTTCCTTCAAGGCTTAGAATTTGCTTTTTCCTTTTCTTGTTCTTGAGATTTTTTTTATGGAAACATGTCAGCATATATAGATGTCATCATCTCTATTTTTATATAACGAATTATAACAATTTGAGTAATCATACATCTAAACCTTAAGTCTCCTTTGGCTGAGCAGCCACGTGCAGAAGATCAGTCTCAAATTCAGCCAGGGATTGACCCTTACCCAAATGCGCCTCCAAAGACTTGAACCTTGGTGAATGGCTTCCCATGAAACAGTTCACTGTCATAACACCTCCTCGATGACATCACAAAATAGGGCTTCTAAAACATAACCAAATGTATATGTAGGCAGTGATGCACATTGGATACTATAAATGTGGTTTTATGATGTCAATAGATGGTCTAGATCTCCGTCAAGGACGACCCAAAATGACAAATGATGGGTATAAACTGTAATCAAGAAATGCTCTACTGTAATGTCTATCACCAGATTGGTTGTCAACACTTTTCTGTCTAGGCATGAACATTTTCAATTTCTTCAAGCATTCCTCTCCTTTTGCCTCTACCCATTCTTCATCTTCCCGTCCAAATCTTCATTCAGAGAAATATAGGATTTCCAAATAAGTTCAATGTTGACATCTTCCAGGATATCATAAAACAGTATGTTATTGTATCTATAGGTAGTGATGCACGTTGGATGCTAAAAATCTGATTTTATTAAGTCAATAGCATGATCCACATCTCTACAGTGCTCCTTGTTATGGTGCAAATTTATCTTTACAGGTTGCTTCACTGAGCGTCACCAATAATCTCTGCAAGAACATTGTCCTTGATTGAAATGATGAAACCGGTTCATATCTCTGACAAAAATTTGTCTTTCAACGATCTTGGAGATAAACTTGGTTGCAGTGTGGCAATCAACACATATTCGAAGGTTCTTGACAACTCTAATAGTTGTTCCAAGGGGCGTATTTAACAATCCAAATGCAATTGCCAGCTTCTCACTATGATGGCAGAGAAATAATTCTCTGTCCTCCTCCTCTACATCATTTAGTATGTCTTGAATCTGGAAAATATCCTGCTGCACTCATATCCCAAGACAATTGGTCCAACTTTGCATAGATTTCCTGCGTCTGTGGATGTGATCTGTCTCCTACACAAAAAGTATGTACCACTCCATTGCCTTCGATCCAACTACATCCAGGATTCTTTTTAATTCCTCTATCTTTCATCAAACTCCTTACCATTTGAACATCAGCCCACCTGCCTACTTCTGCATAGATGTTTGACAGAAGAACGTAAGTGCCAACATTTTCAGGATCCAGCTCGAAAATGAGAGTTGCTGTAAATTCTCCTAACCCTATATTCTTAAGTGACCTACAAACACCAAGCAGAGATGTCCACACAACTACCACAGGTTTAATTGGCATTTTGATAATAAAGTTTAGGGTTTCCTCAAGATAGCCAGCACGACCAACAAGGTCAACCATGCATACATAATGATCAATGTCAGGCATAATGCAATAAGTCTCTCTCATGCTATTGAAGTATTTACAGCTCTCCTCCACTAAACCTGCATGACTGCATGCAAATAAAACACTAGTAAAGCTTCCATGGTTAGGATATACCCTAGAGTACTTCATTGCTTCAAAGAGTTTGAGAGCATCCTCACAAAAGCCATTTTGTGCATATCCTGCAACCATGGCATTCCACGAGATGACATCTCTATGAAGCATTTTGTTAAACAGCTGACATGCCTTGTGTATCCTTCCACATTTTGCATACATGTCTATCAGGGCATTTGCAACAACATCTGACAAAAATCCACTCTCAATTATGCTCTGATGGATATCCATACCCTGTTCTAAAGCTCCCAGTTTACAGCAGGCTGGGAGAATGCTAACAAAGGTGGTGGAATCTGGCTTTATACTTTCCATTTGCATTTGCTTATATGTTTCCAACGCCATTTCAGCAAATCCATTTTGCACATATCCTGCAATCAACGCCGTCCACGAGATCACATCCCTTTGAGGCATTTTGTGAAATAGTTGATATGCCTTGTGAGTGCTTCCAGATTTTGCATACATGTCAACCAAGGCACTTGCAACTACAACATATGACAAAAATCCGCTTTTGATTATACTTTGATGTAGGTTCATACCCTCTTCTAAAGCTCCTATTTTGGCAAAGGCTGTGAGGGTACTGGCAAAAGTCGTAGAGACTGGCTGAACACCGGTCAGTTGCATTTGCTTAAAAATTTCAAAGGCTTTCTCAACATCCCCATTTTGGGCATATCCTGTGATCATTGCATTCCATGAGACCACATTCCTTTTAGGGATTTTCTCAAACAGTTCGCGTGCTTTGGTTATGTTTCCAGACTTTGCGTACATGTCCACCAGAGCACTTGCAACTACAATATTTGATAAAAAACCACTTTCTACTATGATTTGGTGGATGCCCATACCCTGCTCTAATGTCCCCATTTTGGCACACGCCGGAAGGATACTCGCAAAGGTAGCAGAGTCGGGCTTTACACCTTCCAGTTGCATTTGGTTCAATACTTCCAAGGCCTTATCAAATAACCCATTTTGGGTATACCCTGAAACGATGGCATTCCATGACACAACATCTCGTCGAGGCATTTCTTCAAAAAGCCTTAAAGCCTCGCCTAGATCACCAATCTGTGCATATCCTGCAATCATTGAATTCCATGAGAACATATCTTTTTCAGGTATTTTGTCAAACAGTTCGTGGGCCTTGTGAATGCTTCCACATTTTGCATACATGTCTACAAGGGTATTTGCAAGTACAACATCTGATAAAAAACCCCTTTCAATTATGCTTCCATGCATATCCATACCCTGTTCCAAAGCTTTTATTTTGGCACAGGCTGGAAGTATGGTGGCAAAGGTAAACCGATCAGGTTGAACACCTGTTTGTTGCATTTGATGAAACAATGACAATGCCTCGCGAGGAAACCCATGTCTTCTGTAAGCTCCAATTATGGCATTCCATGAGAAGCCGTCTCGTTCTTTCATGTCGTCAAAAACCTTACGGGCATGCAGCAAATTCCCGCACTTGAAATACATGTTGATAAGCTTATTTTGAAAAGGTGGGCGTGAAGCAAATGCGAATTCCCTCTCTGTGACGAGAGAGTGGATTTGTATACCTTGTGAAAGCTCATTCTTGTCAATGCAGATCTGCAATAATTGAAGATATATATTGGAATTCAGAGGGGGGTTGTATGCAGTGAGCAGAATGTGTAGCGCCTTGTTCAATTGACCGTCTCTACACAATGCTGAAAGTTTAAGCTTGAGATTGACAGCCAATGTGTTTTGCATCAGCATTGTGTGATTCTAATGGATTGAAAGAGTGCATTTTCAATCAGTCTGCACATGATCTTCCTCAATTTGGTGTTATGCCATCTATTTATTTATTAATTTTGTTTCAGTTCCCAATGGTACATTGAAAAATGTACATTTCCCTTTGGTTGATGTACTATGAATATAGATTCATATGATAAGTTGAGTGTTCCATTCATTTTTAGGAGAGATGGGTTCATATGAATCACTACTCATGAACATAGGTCAATGAGTTTGACTCAAAAAAACTACAGAGTTGAATCTTGATAGCAATATCACAATAGACTCAGCGGTTAATGCTATTTAAATAGATATATTTATAATCACATCTTAATGTATGTGGTTATTTGAAAGACATATTAAAAGTGAATTATTGAAATTTACATTAAATAAAAGTAAATTGCAAAGAATGAGAATTATTAGTAGATAGTTAGAAGAAATTTTGACAACAAAGTGTTATCAAATGGCTCAGATAAACATTCATGTTATATATTGAACAACATAAATTGTAACACGTGTTCTTTAAATTGTTAAAATTGATCTATGACTAAGCCTTGTCTTAGAGAGATAAAAGAAGACTCTCTCTCTCTCTCTCTCTCTCTCTCTCTCTCTCTCTCTCTCTCTCTAGTCTCGACATTTGAACTTCTTCAACTATTACATGTGATGTAGGTGTGGTTGACATGTGACTTGAGTGTGCAAGTACGTGGTTAGTTTCTCACTTGAGCATGCAAGTATAAGGTAGTTCTCTAATGTTGTTTACATCAAAGAAGTTACATAGGGTCTAATATGTTTTCTAATCCTTATTGTAGTTGAATTGAATGTAAGATGTGTCTTTTGAGACCTTGTGTAAATATGGATCTGAATTAATTATGTTTTGAGTATATTTGTGGTGTGATTAAGTGGTAAATATGTGATTGTGATTGTAATTATTTATTCCCTCATTACATTCAATTATATTCAATATATGAACCATTAGATGATAATATTGTTTGATGTATTGAAAATTTTAAAAATAGGAATTATTAGTTGGTTGCATCAAAAATTTATATATATGAACTTTGTAATTATTTAAAATGTTTCATTGTTTAGAAGTTAAATTTAATATCTCAATATTCTCAAAAAATAATGAAATGATTTAGGAATTGAAATTAATAGATAGACACATTTGATAAAAGAGGAAATTAGTAAAATAGAAATAAAAAGCAAAAGAAAATAGAAATGAGAAAAAAGGAGTTAAAATGAAAATGGGCTAATATTTTATTCCTCATTTCATAAAAATACTCTAAAAATTGGAAAATGATTGAATTTGTTTAATTGAAGGAGTGTTTTGGATTGCAAAGGAGGGTATTGTAGGTGTGATTGGATTGCATGTGAATTACTTCTCAAAATTTTACTTAATTACATGAAATTAAGACTTTGTGGGCTATAAATTTAAAGACATTTTACCTTATTTTATTAGTTTTTAATTTTGTTAAATTCATGTTTTTCATGCACCCACTCTAGTGGTAGCATGTGGCACCAATTTTAGATTGAATTTAATGCTTATATAGTATGATTACTTTGGTTGTATTTAAAGTTTGAAATGTCCATTTTTAAGCCATGATTATAGCAAATTTCTTATCGGAGCAAATAAAAGTTTCCTGTTTTGAATTCTCAGAATGACTATGCTGAAGGATGCATATTATCACTCTTATTGGTATATAAATGTTATTCTATTGCAAATAGAATTTTTCATACATATAAATGTAACCATTAATACAACTACTCTATTAGTGCAGGATATCAATAATAGTTTCCTGAATATTCATTGTCTCTGTTTCTAGTAAATTAATTTACATACATACATACATGTACATGTACATATACTTGTGGAGGTCCTATGAATAGATTTACAAACATATTTATATCTTTGGACTAAAATGATTGAAATTGGTAGAGGATAGATTAAAATAGTCACTCTCTATGTGTGTTTGTGTATATGTACATACATGTAGTACATGTACATGTACATATACATATACTTGTGGAGGTCTTATGAATAGATTTACAAACATATTTATATCTTTGGATTAAAATGATTAAAATTGGTAGAGGATAGATTAAAATAGTCTCTATATGCGTGTTTTTGTATAATAATAAATGGTTGCACTTGTATGCACTTCTATGTTCTATCCACCATGCATATTTTTGAATAGTTAAATTTGTCACAAGCTTATGTAGGCATTGTATGATTATGAGGGTATTGGTGAGATTTTATATGATTGATGTAAATTGATGTTTGCCTATGCTAATGCATGTGTGTTTACTATATTGCGAGTTCCAAAAGCTAAGATAAATTTACTCTATATTTTAAATGTGAATGAGATAGAATTGAGATCTCGACATGTTGATCAAGAAAAAATATTGTTTTTATCTTCTTATTATGACACATGTATCTAGTGTATTCATGATATTGTGACAATGGTATTAGAACATGGTTATTTCACGCTGCACAATTCTATTACTCCTATCATTTTTACCTTGTTAGTCTTCCTCGAGCTGGGGTTGGGTATCTTTCATGTCAAGAAAGATTCTGGGGAAGCATAACTACTTCGCGGTAGGGTGGAAATGGACTCCTACAATATTCTCGCCCTCAATGTGTTAATGTGAAACAATTGTCTAGATTTCTTGTCTGGAGGACCTTCTCATTTGGTACATTATGATTCAATGTAATCGACCCAATGGTATGTTATAATGACATTTGCAAGATTGTATTAGTCTCTAGTTGATTATTCATATACTAATCTTTATCCAAATGTGATTCAAGGTTCTTATTGATCTATTTCTTTCTTGATGTATACAGATGTATTTGATGAATTGGTTGAAGTCTCTTATTAGATGTTAGATGTTGTTTTTGACAAGATAGTCAAATTTGTTTATGCTTATGATGTAATATATCTTCTTAGATGAACTATTTATTTGATATAAATTAATTGCATATTTATTAAAGACTTGCAACTTACATCTTTTTTAAAATTTAAATACTATGTGACATGGTAGTCTTTACTGTGTGTGTAGTACCTCCTTTGTATTGCAAATTGATGATACTTCAGTATAGTCAGTTTGAGTAAATTGTGAATTAATTTTATTTTGGTTCATGAAAGGTTTTTAAGTAGATATGAAATTTAAGTTCTTATAAAGGAATGTTTCAATCCATTGCCTTATCTTTTTTCCATATATCCAAAGGATGGGTATTTTTTCTTGATGCATTGTGAGAGTGAGATGCCTCAATGAATGTTGTGATTTTTAAAATAATAAGATTGTATAAGTTATGTAACTTGAATAAGTGTGATTGATATTGTTAATAAGTACATTGGTGAATGAAATGGAACTCAAATCTTGGAAATGATGTTTGAGGATGACTATAGATAGTAGATGCTACTAACCATTTATGTATGCTTATTGCATATGAGGTTTTCTATATGTGTAGAGTGTGTGTGTAAATAATTTTGAATTGATGTGTTCTCTTTGAGAATCTCATGTAGCTTTTATATGTTTATGTATGCATGAATCCATTCATGTGTTTCCTCCATGTTTCAAATAAATTCATGTTATTTTTACCTCTCAAAAAAATGTGATTGAGATGAAACCCAGATCTCACAAATGATATTCAAGCAAGGATTGTTTTTTCTATCTTTTTATTTATGATATATGCATATTTTGTGATCATGGTATTATTATATAAGTATGCTGCACAAATTTCATTAATCTTGCTAGTATCACATTGTTAGTCTTCCTTGTGCTAGGTTGAGTATCTTTCATGTCATGCAAGATTTTGAGGAAGTGTAACTACTTTTTGGTAGGGTGGTAACGCGCTTTGACAATGTTCTTGCCCACAATGTGTTTGAGCAATAAATATGTTGAGAGTTCCTCTTAGGGTGGTCTACATGATTGTTCATTATGAATTCCTTGTAATCATCCTTGTGGCTTATTCTAAAGGTACATGCTTCTTTATGTTTTGCCTCATTATTAGTTCAAGTACTCAATATTTATGTTGAAATATAACTTTGTGTATCTGTACTTGTTTATTTGAACATGTGGCAATGCTTTATACTTGATTATGTGTATTTTCTTAATTATGTTAATTTGTTTGCAATGGTCTTTACATAGAGAGACTCATTTGATTATTAATCAAGGACATATCTACTCAAGGATGATACTGGAGCTATATGTGCAACCAAGGAATCTTCAAGCTACCTATTAGTTGAGTAAATGTAACTAATTGAATTCAACAATTAGCTAAAACAAAGGAAATGTTGAAATATAAACCTATCTGCATAACAATTGTTGTGAGTAGATGGAAAGTGACTTAACAATGGTTGTGATAGCGCAGTGTTATGACTGTGCAACAACTTTAACTCAGTTTAGAATAATAACATATTCATTTAACTAAAGAGAAACAATTATACCAACTTCTCTATAAAAAGTAATGAACAATTAAACTAATATTAAATTAGTGAAGCTAACTACATGAGGATTAGACTACCTCAAGGGCATGTGTTGGATTATGAGGGGCCAAAAAGTGGAGATGGGAAAAAATGTGTTTCTCATCTGTCCAAAAATGTGAAAATCTATGTTGACGTTTTAGTAGGCTTGAGTGTTAGTATAATTGGCCATGAAAATACCTATCCATTTCAGATATCCGATACATTTGTATAAATAATATAAAAATATTAAATAGTAATATATATTAATCTATATTAATATAATAATTTCATAGTATACTATAGCATAGCGCTTATAATTAAATTAATATTAAGTATTAGGATTGGATATATGATCCCTATGGGTACTTTATATACCTAGCAAAATGGTTATGGATATCATTTTGACCCACAAATTTTGGTTTTTTTGCATCCAATATAAAAAATGCTTCAAATATCTAAATCACCAAAGTAATTTTTTTTCCCAAATCGATTATTATGTATGAATTCTACTGCACAAATTTCTTCATTTTAATAATTTTTTTGCATTTCTTGGTTTAAATTAGGTTTTTTTGTTTCAAATTGTTTGTATTGTTTAAACTATGTCTTAGTTATATAAATTTGTCACATAATCAGGTATGGATGACAACATTGATAAACCACAACCCATAAACCCATAGCTAACAAACCCACAACTGCCAAACCCTCTACCACCAAACCCTCAACCTATGCAAGAGGTAATTTCTAAAAAATAGATTATTTGAGGGGAATTAAAAATGTTTATAATCAAATCCCTCGATTGGCCCCAATGTTTGACACACTAAAATCAATAATATCGAATGTAGAAACCATCACCAACTAGCATAATATTGCAATTGAGTGGCGAGGCATGTGCAAGATCATGAGGGGCCAAACTATTTCCTTAAGTGGTAATGAAAAATCAGCAAATCAGGGTTAGTCAACTTGACGTGAAAATCTCAACTAGCTATCAACCTAATATCAAAAAGTTGTAAGTATAAAATCTGTAGAAAATTGAATGCAGTTTCTAAACTATTAGGCCATTTTTAAAAAAAAG
The DNA here is from genome assembly GCA_018584345.1 of Thuja plicata. Classification (NCBI taxonomy): domain Eukaryota; kingdom Viridiplantae; phylum Streptophyta; class Pinopsida; order Cupressales; family Cupressaceae; genus Thuja; species Thuja plicata. The sequence goes on from MU225994.1 coordinate 2,260,404, forward strand.
TTAATATGATTGGTGAAAAGTATAGATTTAAATGCAGTAGTACAAAAAATTCTGGAAAAAAATAAGAAGTAGGTGTATGTCTGACGACCTTAATCATAATCAAATGATAATATTTTATTATAAGATTTTATATATAAGTAGTAGACTCATGCCTGGATGTGACGCATATTTTTTTGTAATTTTATTCCAAAAAAATAATTAATTATGAATTTTATGCTACAACGTTTCTAGAATAACAAAACTCCCATGTTTGACCACCTTAACTCATTGAAAACTTTATAAAATAAAATAAAAATCCCTTATAGTAGGCAAAGCATAGAATGTGATGCATTTTTCAAATTTCAAAAAAGTTATACCGTCTGAAAGTTATAGTCATTTTTCAATCAGTATATAAATCAACACTTTAGAGGTAACTCAATTAGAAAATAACTAATAATTACTTACCGAATTCAAAATTTGACAACAATTATATCGATAGAAATATGATAATCTCCTTAAGATACCCTTTTCGTTTCATCAAATTTGGGTGAAAAAAAGTCGCTAGCTACATGGTCGAAGTCTGGAACTCAGAGAAACAGGGGGAAAACATGTTTTTGTGACATTTTTATAGTTGACCTTGTAGGTTTGGTGCACAAAGCAATATCGAGCCTAATCGGGTACCCAAAAATGTGACAAAATTTTGATTTTTAAATTTTTCCTCCCCTTTCTCCCTCCCATTTCTCCATACTTCATATGATATATTATATATCAAAAAATATATTAGATTATATATTATATATATTAAATATTATATAATATCTCTTATATATTAAATATTATATAATATACATTTTACATTAAATATTATATAATATATATTAATATTAAATGTTACATTATATATCATATATCATATATTATTTTATATGTATTATATATTAATATGTATTTTACAATATATCATATAATATCTTCATATTTAAATTATATATATATAGCAAAAATATATATTCAATATGATATGTATTATATATTATATATAAAATATTGTTGTATATATAATAAAATCAAGTATAGCATATATATAATATATATATTATATAGGACATATTAATATATAGGTTAATTATACCAGTATAAGGCATCCAAAAGGTTTCCAAAGGGGTCATAGAGGGTTCCTAGGTGTCCTAACGCTTGAGAAAGTGTACTAGGACCCCTTATGTCCCTTTGTAACCCCTGACAACACATTAGAAGACTCAAGTGTGTCCCAAGGGGTCGTACGACCCCTTGGGACACACTTTAGTGTTGAAATGTGTCGAAAGGGGTCATAGGGACTTCCTAGGGGTCCTAACGCATAAGAAGGTGTACTAGGACCCCTTAGGTCCCTCTATGGCCCCCGAGGACACAATTGAGTGTTCCAATGTGTTCTCAAGGGTCACAGAGAGACCTAAGGGGTTCTAGTACACCTTATCACACGTTAGGATCCCTAGGAATTCCCCATGACCCCTTTCAACACATTGGATCACTCAAGTGTGTCCCAAGAGGTCATAGGACCCCTTGGGACACACTTGAGTGTTCCAATGTGTTGAAAGGGGTCATGGGGACTTCCTAGGGGTCCTAGTACACCTTATCACACATTAAGGACCCCTAGGAAGTCCCCATGACCCCTTTCAATACATTGGCATAGAATTTGCATTTAGGCCATGGTAATGAGTAATGTTAGTTGTCATGTGAATACCAACAAATTTGAAACTTGTTTTTGGCATAGAATTTTTATTTATGTTTGTAAATGTAGAGATAATTTATTGGGGCCAACAATTTTATTTTTTATGTAGGGGAAATGTTTCAAAGAAACCCATATATTACCTCCTGCCATGGAACTCTTGCAAAATGATGGTGCAGATGGAGAGTCTTTTATTCCTATAAATAGAGTTGTAGAGCCATATGAGAGTGTATATAATTGTTTACACACCCAGTTCAGGGTTATAAGAGAAGATTTACTCGAAGCTTATAGGGAGCGTGTGAAGCAAATTAGAGGGAGTTACAAGAAAAAATGGGAGTTTGTTGAGTAGAAAGGGTGCTCTGATTTCTTGGTTTATAACCTTGTTGAATATGTGGGGATGAGAGGAGGTAAAGATGGTGTAGAATTTGTTCTTTCATTCAATATTCTATTTATAGAGTAGTTAGTTTATCTGGAAGCCAAAACAACTTAGCTTGAATGTAATTTTGATTGGAAACAAGTATGCAAATGTGATTCTATTGATGATAGTCAGGGTGCGACCATTAATCATGGGCTCACCAAAAAATTGGCCATTATTCAGGGCACTCCTGGCACTGGAAAAACATTTATCGGGTTACAAATTGTAAAGGCTTTGCTTCATAAGATTTCAAATTCCTTTGGTCCCATTCTCATAGTGTGGTTTACTAACAGAGCTCTTGATCAATTTTTGGAGGGAATATATGAATATGAGAAAAGTCTAGCAAGGTTAGGGTCTAGAACTCATAGCTCAATTCTTAGCAAATGTACTCTTGACCAAGGAAAAGAGAGCAATATCATATTTTTTCTTTGGTAAGAAACATTGAATTCCTAATTTGAATGTAAAAACATCAAAAAATATAGGATTTCTTAACATTCCAAACAAAACATGTGTTTCCCTTTCTAGGGCTAGAATTGGTCTGTATATCTTTGGAAATGCCAAGCTAGTCTCAAACAATTTTCCAGTGTGGAGTGATATCATAAAGCATTTTACAAATAATGGGTATGCTAGTAATGGAATACCACTATACTAACCTAAACATCCAGATGATGTTGGACATGTTGTTACCAAATCTCATGATTTAAGGAGGTATAGCGATGGAAGTATGAGCTTTTGTACCAAGAAATGCAAAGAAAAATTAATTTGTGGTCATCTTTTTCCCAAGAAATGTCATCATGGAGGACATGAGAATTAGATTTTCAAGGCCTGATGTATGAAGAAGTTCAAATTTTGTGGACATGTCTGCAAGAAGGTTTGTCATGCAACTTTCTGTGACCCCTTTTGACACATTGGAACAATCAAGTGTGTCCCAAGGGGTCGTAGGACCCCTTAGGACACACTTGAGTGTTCTAATGTGTTGAAAGGGGTCATGGGGACTTCCTAGGGGCCCTAGTACACCTTATCATGTGTTAGGACCCCTAGGAAGTCCCCATGACCCCTTTCAACACATTTCAACACTCAAGTATGTCCCAAGAGGTCGTAGGACCCCTTAGGAAACACTTCATTGTTGTAATGTTATGAAAGGGGTCATGGGGACTTCTTAGGGGTCCTAGTATGCTTTATCACACATTAGGACCCCTAGGAAGTCCCCATGACCCCTTTCGACATTGGAACAATCAAGTGTGTCCCAAGGGGTCCTACAACCCCTTGGGACACACTTGAGAGTTCTAATGTGTCGAAAGGGGTCACGAGGCTTCCTATGGGTCCTAACGTGTGATAAGGTGTACCTTACAATCTTTTACTAATGTCTTGTTCTATTTCACTCACCTGAAACACCTATGTACTAGGAGGGTATTAAATTGTAATAACTATGTATGAAAGGTTAGAAGATTGCAGAAAAAATCATGGATGACCATTGAAAGAAGCAAAGGCAACCAATCAACCATATAAAAAAATTCATGGGCGGCCGTTGAAATAAGCCATTTTTCTAGAGGGAAGAGCAGAAAACTTTCACTAATTTGCAATGGCCCGAAGCAAAGGGAGAAACTCTACTTCCAAATGTATTTTAGGTTGCCCATCTATACCGTCTGGTGAAGAAGGGTGTGCATTTTCTGATTCTTACAGCTCCAATTGTTGCCAATTTTTGCCTCCTTAATGTTGTGAAGAATTCTATATATGTATTTTATACAAACTTTGCAGGGTGAAGGAAGAAAATGAAATACTCAGGGAAGAGGGTGAGAAACAATTTGGAATTACTGAAAATTTTCAAGAAGAGATGAGATTATTGTGAGAAGAGGGGGAAAATAAACTGGGTCAAGTTATCTAAGCCTTGAGACAACAAATTGCATCATTGTGTGTAGAGAGCGAGAATCAATTGGGAACAATTCAAAGGATCCAAAAAGACATTGAAATCTTGCATGCAGAGGAAGCAAAACAAAGTGAGAGTGCAGAAGAGGAGATTAAGTTTCTTCAGAAAATCTCAAGAGAAGCATTGTATAATCTAGATGTCACACTCTTTTCTTCAGATGGTTAAACATTTTCAAGCGCATTCTCTCATTCTCGTGAGTTCTCTTGTCATTTTTCCCTAGTTTTAACACCATTCCTATGACCCCTTGTGACACACTTGAGTGTTCTAATGTGTCAAAAGGGGTCATGGGGACTTCCTAGGGGTCCTAGTATGCCTTATCATGTGTTAGGACCCCTAGGGAGTCCCCATGA